>PVIH01011750.1:0-67416 GCA_004025045.1 Sigmodon hispidus | reverse complement strand
ATTTCCCACTTTCTTTTCTATCAAGTTCAAAGTGGCTGGGTTTAAGTTGAGGTCTTTGATCCACTTGGATTTGAGTTTTGTGCAGGGTGACAGGCTCAGATCTATTTGCATTTTTCTGCACACTTCCATCCAGCTATGCCAACACCATTTGTTAAATATACTATCTTTTTTCCATTGAATGTTTTGGGCCTCTTTGTCAAAGATCAGGTGTTCATAGGTTTTTGGGTTAATGTCTGGATCCTCAATTCTATTCCATGACAGCCTATGTTGGAGAGGATGTAGAACAAGGGGAACACTCCTCCATTGTTGGTGGGAGTGTAAGCTTGTTCAGCCACTTTGGAATGCAATATGGCGGTTTCTCAGAAAATTGAGAATCAATATCCCCAAGGACCCAGCAATACCACTTTTGGGTGTATACCCTAAAGAGGCATATTCACACTCCAAAGGTATTAGCTCAACTATGTTCATAGCAGCATTATTTGTAATAGCAAGAACCTGGAAACAACCTAGATGTCCCTCAACTGAAGAATGGATTAACAAACTGTGGTACATCTACACAATGGAAAACTACTCAGCAGTAAGAAAAAATGATATCCTAAAATTCGCAGGCAAATGGATGGATTTGGAGAATATCCTCCTGAGCGAGTTATCACAATCTCAGAAAGATAAGCCTGGGATGTACTCACTCATTAGTGGTCTCTAAACAAACAAACAAGAAAAAAAGCCAAGCATGCCCAAGTGGCAAACTACAACCACTGAACATCTTGGGAGCAGAAACACCGTGGACTGACCCTTCGGACCCCACTCCAACTATAGGAACACCTGACTCACTCTTGAGGGAGGATAGACAAAACTGGATTTGGCCAGGAGTGGAGACTGATCCAAGCATTATTGGGTCAGTGGGACCATAGGACTGTCTGCTCCCTGCCCAGGGAGGGGATGGGGAGTTCTGGAGAAGTAAAAGGACCTGATGTGGTGGAAGGGGGAAGGGACCTTGAATAAGGATATACAGGGATGAAAAAAAAATTCAGAGGGAAAGCTGAACACAAAGTAAATATATGTGTAGCAATCTTATTTGCATTATCACCCTTGATAAGTCATGCTTATGATTTTTATCTTCTTCATAGTTATTGTTAACTTTTCCTCATTTTAAATTCATTTTACTGTTTTTTTGATAAATACAAAATAAAAAAAAGAAAAACCTTACTTATCAATGAGAAATTCAAATGAGTTAAAACATCTATAGGCACAATATAAGGCAATAATAGTATCATGAAATCAGAAAGGATGCATTTAGCTAATTAAAGGGGTAGCAACATCCCTTTAATTTTTGGGGTTTTTTTAATTTATGGAAGGGATTGAAAATAAAAATACAACTTCTTGAGATAAAAGAAATAAATTCTATAAATTAGTATAGAAAACATGCTAACATGATCTTAAAATTAAATATCCCTTATTCCAAAGAAACACCTTTAAATCAAAAGCCCAAAACAAGGTCATATTAGTAAGCACTGAGACAAAGTAACACAAAAGCAAATCTTTTGCCTTCTACAGGACACTTTGGGTGAAACCAATCTCATCTCTTAGCAATAACATGTACTTAGTATTCTAGGACACACACACTCTGAAATGCTTTTGAGTTTAGAAACCTGGAGTAAATAGCCATAGGCAAAATAGAAATTCCTGCACTGGAAGAAATGCTTACCATGCTGCTACTAAGCTTCTGAAGTCTTAAATAAAGCTTGATCACACCACTTTAAAAATAATTGATTAATGCATATTTATGACTTTAGTTTTATTTAGAGAGGATGTGAAATGTAGGGAGAAAATGATGCATAAATATCAATAGAAATTTCAAAGCAGGTCCTGAAAAAGCTTTTTTTGGCTTTAGCTAGGTTTTACCTCTGCACATCATTTGCTACACACTGTGGAAATTAACAAAAGGTTTCCATAACTCAATGGAACTCATTCATAAAACAAATGTAATGATGGATCATCTTATTTATGTGAGAAATTAATTACTCCAATAAGCACTCAGGATCTAATGCTTCCTTTACCATCTAAAGAGAAAAAAATAGCAGAGAATTTCTTAAACATTTAGCTATTTAGCTGATACTATTTAAAGTCTGCCTTTTGTGTTAAATATGGCAGGATTAATTGAGATTAATTTTACAGATCATATATGCTCACCCCAATAAAAAACATATCAGTTTTACAACATGTAACTCATGCTTGTAAGCCTCCTAATCAGAACGCCTAGGCCTAAGAATTACTGTAAATTTTGGGCCAGAACTGACCATACAACAAGTTCTTGTCTCAAAAAGAATGAGAATAAAAAGCAGAAAAAAAGAAGAGGAAAAAAGAAGAGGAGGAAGAGGAAGAAGATATCAAACTTTGTGTAGTAGCTAGTTTTAAGTAAATTTGAAACAAGCTAGAGTCATCAGAGAAGGGAGCCTCATTTTAAAAAATGAAAATTATCTTCATAAGATTGGGCTGTAGGCAAACCTGTAGGGCATTTTCTTAATTAGTAATTAATGGGGAAAGGTCCAGCCCATTGAGGGTAGTGCTACTCCTAGCTGGTGGTCCAAGGGTCTAAAAGAAAGTAGGCAGAGCAAGCCCATGGGAAGCAAGCCAAATAAGCAGCACTCCTCCATGGTCTCTACATCAGCTCCTGCCTCTAGGTTCCTGTCCTGTGTGAGTTTCTGCCCTCACTGCTTTTGATGATGAACTATAATATGGGACTGTGAGCAGAATAAACCCTTTCCTCCTCAAGCTGCTTTTAGTCATGGTGTTTCATCACAGCAATAGTAACTTTAAGATACTTTATAACACTCAAAAGACAGGTTCACTATAATTGTATTTGTTATCATGTTAATGTATTTTCTTATAGAACAATACAGAAAATCATAAAGACAATTGTGCTATTTACTGTGGTGGTCTGAATGCAAATAGCCTCCACAGAATCACAGAGAGTAACATTATTGGAAGTATAACCTTGTTCTAGAAGATGTGACCTTAATGAAGAAAATGTGTATCTAGAGGGAAATGTGCTTTGAGGTTTCAGAAGCTAAAGCCAGGCCTAATGACACACTATGTGATAAGCATTTTCTTAAGACATCATGATCTCATCCCCTGGTAAAGCTTGAAGTAGGGTTCTTTCAAAGTATAAAATCATTATACTAGTATTTCTAAAAGTTATGATTCCCTGTGAAGTCCAGAAAATTCCATGGGTATTGGAAAGCTCAATACTTAACTGAACATACTAAATTCAAAGTGTCCTGTAAGGAAGGTTGGGAAGCATACCAGAATTTTATAACTTGCAGGCAACATCCAGATTCTTTCATTGTAATTTTACTTTGTCTCAATTAAGAATAAGAGTGAAGAGTTGATAAAATGGTTTAGTGGGTAGAGAGAGTTGTCATCAAGTCTGATGATCTGAGCTCATTCCCGAGACATAAATGGTGGAAGAAAAGTGACTCCCACAAGATGTCCTCTGACCTCCAACACCTGTATCATGGTATGTGCACATAATACATGAACACACACATATATGCCCTAAATTGTAGGCCCCTGCTCTGACCTTCACCTGCACACCGAGCCTTGAGGAATATAGCCTGTGGCTAGCTAGTTGCATATCCTGTGTCTTCCATTGTCCTGTATGTTTTGGCCTTCCTGCCTGTAGGGGATGGGACAAGAAGCTGGGTTTTTTATCTGAAGTCAGTAATTTCCAGCCACCTGGGGAACTCCCACTGTGCTTCCCACCCCAGGTAGCCCCATATTTAAGGTGAGATGGGGATTCAATAAAGTGGCATTCTCCTTGAATGAATGACCAGAGTGTCTGTGTCCTTTTCAACCCGCAGGCCAGAGCCTGAGTCACTGACCCAAGTAGCACAGGCCACTACACTAAACGTGGTTTTAAATGAATAATGGGAGTTTTCAGGGAGATAGTTTAGTCAGTACTATGTTTATTGTGCAAGGAGAAACTTAAGTCTAATCCCTAGGCCTGGGTGCAGCATTGTGTACCTGTAATGCCAGCACTAGGAGAACACAGACCTGAGTCTTGCTAAGCCAGTCAGTCTAGCTGAATCAGTAAGCTCCAGATTACTGTGAAAGACCTTGTCTCAAAAAAGGTGAGAAAAGGTTGATGAACGGCCTCCACGTATATTCATACACGTGTGTACAGACACACACAAGAAGGGGAAGGGGGGAGGGAGAGAGAAAGAGAAAGAGGAAGACAGAGAGAATGAATGAATGAATATTGAATTATTCACCATGTTGTCCTGTCAAATTCTTACATTGTTCTCATGTTATAGAGCGGACATAACTGGGGGACCATTAAGTACTTGGTTGAGGATGTAACTCCAAATTTTTAGTGTTTAAAATGTACAAAAAGGAACATGGAACTGGCAGAGTAAGGAGGTGGAAAAAAAAAACATTGTCTTTCACTAACTGCATCTGCTTCTTCACTGAAACTGGTGGCAAAATATTTCTGAAACAGGCCCAGTGCTCTTCTATTCACTAACTCAGCTTTATTTCCTGGGATATATAGTGAAGATCATGCTTTCAGGGATTAGCAGACTGTTACTAGTTTCATAGCTTTGTCAAATCACTCTACCTCATTGAACCTTAGTCTTCTCATCTGTAGAATGGGGAAAATTATGACAACTTAGGAGACAGATATAAGAATATAAAAAGTTAATACATAAAAAGGAATTAGTTTTTATTGTTACCCTCTAGGGACAATAAAGATCTTTTAGCACTTGACTCACTGAGATAATGAACAATGTGGATAAGTCTGCTCAAGTGGCTTCTGGGTTAATTATCACACTTCCCAGGTGAAATGCAGGGTAGATTACCATGACTATTTAAATAGTTGAACACAAAGGATTGGGTTTTCTTCTTCAGATTAAATATGAAAATGTAAAAGGCGTATACAAATGGGAGCTGTTATTACTTTTACTGTTATTATTATCCATTGGGCTAGGAAAATGCCATACTTTGTGGAAATGAGAAAATAGGAAAATTGTTTGACTATTGCCTAATGCAAACTATATATATACATATATACTATATATATAATTGTTTTATGTTTGAGATTGAATCTAAGGCCTCATACACTATGCAAATACTCTGCCCCTGAGATATACCTTCAGCTGTCACCACTTTATAGAACTTAATACTTTTTAATCTTTTCTTAACCTCTGAGCTCTTAATATTTCTAAAGGCTACTTGTTTGTCTTATCACCTGTTATTGTCACACACACTCCTAGGCATCATCCCAAACCATGTGGTTATCAAATTTGCTAATATTCCTGGCCTAGTGGTTATATACTACCTACCATGCATAGATCACAAGTATCCTTAATTCTCAGGAAACTCCCAATGTTTTATAGGTTTTATAGCCTCCAGAACCAACATGACTGTATATAGTCAGGGGAAGATGTATCTTTTCCAAAAACGTATGGTAAATGGCACGGAAATCCTGTCATTTGATATGAGTAAATGAGTCCTTCCCTCATAGTTTCAAAAAGTGCCCTATAATAACAGGTTGTAAAGTTAATTTCTCAAGCCTTTTTCTAGGTTCCAGTCACTACATGTTTGGCTGCAGTGAAAAACAATATCAGTGGGAAAAGCTATTGTTTTTAGGTGGATCTGAGGAGCTCAATTTAAACAATCTCTTCTTTAACAATTAGGAAAAGCACAAACAATCTATACTTTTCAAGAGGAAAAGCCAAGTACAAAACAAATGAACAAAGTATTCAAAGACATGCTGGGAGAGAATGCATAAGAACCAATTTAAATCTAAAATGGCCTCTAATTGTTGTGTTCTTTGGGACCTTTAGAACTGGCTCCTAAGTGAATCAAGAGTTGTTTGAAACTATGGAAGAATGCAAGGTAGTTTATGGATGTGTGTGTGTGTGTCTGTCTGTCTGTCTGTCTATCTGTCTATCTGTCCGTCTGTCTAAGTGACTCAATCCCTGTAGCATGCAATTGTATTAGGAAGGGCAGTAGGGTATATATAGCCTGGGACGGATATGTTAGGTATCATAGTTACCTTTGTATTGCTGTGACAAAACACCATGACCAAGACAGCTTATCAAAGAAAGCATTAAGTTGGTCTTACAATTTCAGAGGGCTAAGAATAGCTGAGAGCTCACATATTGATTGAAAATATGAGGCAGAGAGAGAGCACACTAAGAATGGCATAGGTTTTTAGAAACCTCAAGGTCCAGGTCCAGTAACACATCTTCTTCAACAAGGCCACACTTCCTAATCATTCTCAAAATATTTCACCAATTGGGAACCAAGTATTCAAACATATGACCATATGAAGACCATACTTACACTATAATTAGGGTTTAATAGGCCATCCTGGTAGAATCATGGAAGAAACAGTGCTTAAAGCTACTTACACATATATATTTATTGCAGCATTATTCATAATAGCTAAATTATGGAACAAATGTAGGTATCACAGGAATTGATAAAGAAAATGTGGTATATATAAGTAATGGGAGTTTTCAACTATACAGAACAATAAAATTATATCATAAATTTGATGCAACTGAAGACAATTATACTAAGCAAATTAAGATAATCTCAGAAAGAGATATATTATGTCTTATCTTATTTGTAGTTCATAGATTTTATATAGGTACTTAAAATTATAAAAGTAGAAGTTAAACTATCTAAGGGAACAAAAGAGGCTATGGGGGAAGAGAATAGAGGAAGATGAAAAATTATGAAAAAACATGCTCAAAATACTATATATGAATATATGACAATAAACTTATGCAATATACATTATGTCATGTAAAGTGAAAATACACATAAAAGGATTTAAAAATAAACTTTTTAAAAAGAAAAATAGTCATAATTAAACCAAATCTTTCTCAAATAAAATGTTCATGCATTGGTCATACACATAAAAAGTCAAGCTTACCTTTACATATTGAACTAGACGCTCACTGACATTCACTTTATAAGTCTCTATGCCTAGTTCTTTAGACAAACGTAAGATCCTATTTTGGGTTGGTCCCACATAGGCTCCGCCAACATCTACCCATTTAACATGATCATTCTGCAGAAAGAAGAAAATAATGATTAACTTTGTAATCAAGAAAACTTTTCATCATGAAAAATCTTGTTTTTGTCTTTTTTTTTTTGGCTAACTTAAGTGTGTTTTGCACATTCTTTATAATGTATACCTAAAACTAGGAAACATGTCTGACAATTCAGTAGGCATGCCCATTTGTAGAGCTGTTGGTGAGGCTGATTCAGCAATACAACACATAAACAACACCATAGTACATACTGCTGATCTAGATCCTTTGCAATCACTTAACTTATTATTACATTATTTTCTCTTGTATTATTACTATAGGAGTCACTCTAGGATTTATTAATTCCCAATTCCCTGATTTCCACCAAATGAAATCTTAAATCAGACCACATTTGTAAGCTTCTGCTGATATTCTAAAACATTTCCAGGGGAAAAATACATCCTAGCAAAAGAATACATAAAAGCATAAAAATATTCATATAACTAACTTTCTACAAATATGTAAACTTCTCATAAGCTAAAACTATTTTATTTTTTCCTCTTAAATTCACCTCTCCACATTTTCCAGCTTTTTTTATTAATACATTTTATTTAATCAGCAAATAGAATGATGGTAACCTACAACTCATTTATGCATTTTAATAAGTTCTTTGAGGTGTGCTTCTATTCTTTTTTATTTTTTGCATCAGTTATTGTGTGTGCACATTGCCTTTTATTCTTACTGTGTAGTAATCATTGTATTTGCAGAAACAAGTAAACTTCTGGGAGTTATCTTCTCAGAAAAGATTTATGAGATTCTACTAATAATAGGTAACTATTTCTTTTCAGTATCTGAGATTTGAAGCTAGGAGGAAATGCACATGTAGCCTAGTCTTCTTGCAGTTCACCCTTAGTTCTAAGATGCAGTCCAACCCGAAGAAAAGGGTTTGAAAACCTCTCCTCATACACATATTTCCCCAGGCTGGAACAAAATGAAGAAGGAGAAAGTCAATTAGGGAGTCCTCTCAGGACACTGGAAAGACATTGGCTTTTTACTTAAGTGAGAAGGTGAGTCTTTGAAAGGCTTTGAGTAGTTCTAAGACCTGACTTAGATTTTAAATACTCACTCTCAATACTGTAATAAGATTGATTATAAGAAACAAGAATGTACTCTAGGCATGGGTTTATACCTCAGTGATTCAGTTCTTGTCCAGTATGTTCTGCATTTCATGTCCAGTACAAAAAAAAATCAGTTTGGATGGTCAACTCTGAAATATCTGTCCAACATCTATATCTACTAATTTCTAACTTCCCTGACATATCAATAGGGGAGTTAGAGTTTCCATTCTGCTTTAGCAGTAGTAGTGAAGGAGTATTTTGATTTCTTTAATCTGAATACCACAATCTTCATGTTTTCTTTTACTAAATGTCAATACTGTCTCCTAAAGCTTTTTTAGTCTCCAATATCTTTTTAAGAACAAAACTGGAGTCAGTACACCAATAAATTCCTATTTCCTTAACACAGACAACAGACACTCTTGGACATTCCCAAACATTTCTTTAGAATACTGACACTCTTTTTAAAGCAAATAGTCATAAATGAAGCAGGAAAAGGAGTGAGGCATTCCACAAAATGTTTCTTTAAAAATCAGAAATGTTTGAATGAGGTACCTTGGGTTCTGCAGGAAGACACTAATAAGTGTAATGTGGTACTCTGTCACAGTGTGCTTGTTCTTTATTTAGAACATGTTACTCAGTCTAAAGACCCAAATCTATTAGGAAATAAATATGTTGACCGTGTTGTGGTGTTGCAGGTATCTCAACTTTACTAATTTGATTCTGTAGAATTATAGATGGCTTAATTATAAAAAATGGTAAATTCTGAACTTGTAGAAAACTTCATCAGAAGTCAGGTAACAATATTAAATTTAAAATTTGGGTTTTTAATAGTTTTACCTAATTGTACAATTAAATGTTAATTTATAAATAATAAAATATCTTGGAGTTTATAATATAAACTTCACACACAAAAGTGTTAAAAATGAGAGACTACTACTTGGGATGAATCATAATATCAATTAAAGACCAATTTTGGTAAGATCCAAAGAGTTTATATGACTTCTTCCAAAATTATCCTGATTATGTTGTTGATTTTGTTTTCTACTAAATATAATTCTAACCCTTTATCAACCTTGTTTTTCTTTCTCTTAGGTATTTGAAATATACATACTAAGTGTTCATTTCTAAATGTTTTTAAGATTTCTTTCTTATATACCAAAGAATACAGTGCTAAATAGATGTTAATAATTCCTGTCTGCTGCTGTCATATATAAATGAAGCAATATGGCTAGCTAGTTCAAGCCAATAACATAGATTGAGATAACTATGTCAGAATTTCATTTCCTTTATATGACTTGCTCTTAACTGAAAATCTGCAGCATGACTAATATTCCTATTTAATAAGCAAAAGGTTCAAATTATAAGAAAGGTAGGACTAAAGAATAACAACTATCTCTAAAATAAAAAAAAAAACCTGTTTTTCAGAAATGACAGAAGAATCACATTTACTGAGTGAATACAGGCAGAATATTCAACTTGTCATTTTCATAATCATACAATGCCTTCTATTTCAATTTGTGGGGGTACACACCTATGACTCTATCATTCCAAATGCTGGGACAGTAGGCTCTCAAGTTGAAGGCCAACCTAGTTACACAGAAAGACCCTATCTCAAAAAATTAAAGTAGAGAGCCAAATAATGGTGGTCTATGCCTTTAATCTCAGCACTTGGGAGGTAAAGGCAGGTGGGTCTCTGTGAGTTCATGGCCAGTTTCATCTACATATGAGTTCAAGGACAGCCAAGGCTACATAGTGAGATCCTGACTCAAAAACAAACAGAAAATTAAAATAAAAGTGTGCAGGAGCTTCTTGGCAGGCATATGAATATATCTTATCACTTAGCTGAGAAGACTTAGATGTGAAATGCTAATAGAACTTATCCAAGGTAGACTCAGGTAGGTATAGTGAAGAGATTTCAGTCTCCTTCCATCTTTTGTACATTTTTAATACATACAAATGTTTTGTCTGCATGTATGTGTGTACACCATGGGTGTACCTGGTACCCACCAAAGTCACAAGATGACTTCAGACCTAGGAACTAGACTTATAAATGACTGTGTACCACAACATGGGTGCTTAAAATCAAGCCCAGGTTCTCTACAAGTAACAGTCAGAAATACTCCAAATAAATGTAATGTCAATATACATCAAAGTAAAGGAATCAAGTACTTTATACCACAAAGCAGAATATCTGCAACCTCCCGCTTACAAGCTTATTAAAAACCTAATGGAGATTCAGCAGCCCTGAGTATTTACTTTCAAATGTTCAGATGATTCCAAGGCAACAAGTCTATAGACCACACATTGGGGTAACAAGGCTGTAGGACACACTGTTAGAGCTGAGCAAAATAAAAACAGGTCTCATGGGTGTAATAAAGTAGATGCACATAACAGAAAAAATGCATGGCATGGTATGACTGAAAGAATCATCCTAGTTCAAATGTCATCATACAGCTATTAGAGGAGCCATTCCAAATCCCTTTTTTTATGCCTGCTTCTTCTCTGCTTCCAGACAATGTTAAATACTTGTTTTCCCAGGCTTGACCTACAGTTTAGATAGCCACTCTACAAAATGAGACAAACGGCTGCCAGGAGTTTACTGGCAAAGGAAAAGTTCTGTTTGTCTCAGCCAACGATGCTGCTGCTGTTTCATTCTATTTCCTTTTTTGCTTGTTTGCTTTTAAAAATTAGCAAGACACTACTACTATGAAGCACAGGCTGGTTTTAAACTCATTACCCCTTGCCTAAGCCTCTCAAGAGCAGTACTCACTGCTGTGAGTCAAGTACCTGTTTCCTTGAGAGAAGACTTGCTTAGAGCCCAACTAAAATGAAACAAGCCAACACACAAAGAATGGCAGAACAAAAGGTAGGAAAAATCTGAAGTTTTAATGACAGAACTAACACCTGTACTATCCTGGAGTATCTACCACTAAACTTCTGTGGAATAATTTAATGTTTTCACTGCCTAAACCAATTACTATTATTGCATAGTCCATTCTGTTACTAGCCTAACAGAAACATCTACCTAGGCAGATAGTCTCTCCTTCTACTCATTTTTTTTAAAAAAAAAACAATGCTTTTTTTTTAACAATACCAATACTCAGCCTTTATCCTATATCATTTGGCACTGTTGAGCATTCCTTCCTCTTCCCTCCAGTGACAGGTTGACATAGTAGTGTTTTAGTCTGGTCCTCCTTTTTAGCTTCTATGGCTTTTCTCTAGCTCCTTCTTCCTCTGTCTCCTGTCTCTACATGCCCCACAAACTTCCATCTTTGATCTTATTTCTTTATATCTTCTCCATATGTACTTTCATGAGCTCCCACAGATTCAGTTACTTATAGACACAGTAATATTACCCAATAGTTAGCCTGCAATTATCCAGAATGATAATGTACATCCATATATAAAAGGCAGTGATATAACATAAACTGTGCTTCTTATATCTTGCCAGACTAGACTTGAGCAAAGAGGCCAAGGGCAAAAGGTAGAGAAAGACATGCTACATTTACTTCAGTATACTAATAGCCATTACTTCTTTAACCTGCATTCTGTTGGATAAACAAGAAACCTACTGTGTGTGTGTGTGTGTGTGTGTGTGTGTGTGTGTGTGTGTGTGTGTGTGTGTGTATTAGGGATACAAAATTACTTTTAGTCCAGCCAAACAACTGCATTATCTCGGGTACTATATACTCAATTTGACTCTCTAATATAGAGAATATAACACTATAATGAAGTTATTTGTTCATATTTGTTGTGTTTACTAGAATGTGAGTGAATGAAGTTGGAGTCTATCACTATCGAGTGAGCACTTGTTCAAAAGTGTGATTATGTTGGGCACAGTAGTATATGTCTATAATCCTAGCACTTGGAAGACTGAAGTATCAATTTGAGGTCAGCCAGGACTATATAATGGGTTTAAACTCACTACACCAGCAAAACCAAGATACCAAGAAAAACATCATCTGAAAAAAAAATAAAAATAAAGAAAAGGCCACTTACTTGATAAAATAGTTTCAACTTGGTGGGCAAATGGTTTAACTATGATCTCATGAGATCTGCTCCAGTTCTAGTCGCCCCATTTATAGTTTTAAGTGACATGTAAGTATTGAAATCACTTACCCTCACCGTATATGTTCTTCCTCCAACTCTATCACGAGCTTCCAAAACCAAGACATTAATTTTATATTCAGACAGGAGTTTGGCAGCAGCCAATCCTAAAGGCAAAATAAAAGAGAAGAATGTTAACATCTAAATGCCAGACATCCCAGACTTCACCAGATATAACTAGAAAATGAGTAAAATACAGTACCTCTAATCTGTTGATTTTGCTATTATTCTAAGAAATTTTGACCAATATTCTGAGCTATCATAAAGAATCCCCAAATGACTAGCTTATTCATCTTGCATTTAAGGTTAGCCATTAGAAAAAAAAAACAATCTTTTTGAAAATGTATCTTGTTTTCTAGAGTATTCAAATCACACTTAGAGAATCTTTTAAGCCCTCTTCCAGAAATTTTGACTATATAAACAGGTAAAGGACTAAGTGATTCAGTGTTAGAACATTTGCCTACTATGCTCCATACCCAGAGTTCCATCTTTAGCACCAAAAAATGCTAAAATAAACAGAAGAGCATATTTTTCTGTAAAACTTCCATGCATCCAGCAGCACTCAGATTTCTAGACTTTTTTCTGAACTTAAATTTTATCACCACTTATTATTTATATCTGTATTACATGGTTCCTAAATCTTGTTTCCCTCAACAGATTCTAAGATTCTTAGAGTTAGGAGCTGTTCTTGTGCCTTTTGGCATGCCTCTATTAGTTTGTATTTGTACATGTGCACGGACTTCCTTTTTTTCTGATGCCACAGGATGCCCCAGGCTCACAGTATCTTCCCTACCTGTCCAAGTCTTACAGTAACCCCCATTTCTATAGGTAACCTTGGTAGCCCTTTTGGGGGAATAAAGTTAAAAACCAAATGTGGTGCTTCATGTGTTCCATTGGAGTGCCATTGCTTGCATGAACTCTCAACTCTCATAGTAAGAAAATATGTATTTGTATATACTTATTTTTCAACCTGCATTCATTATATTTCAAATGCTACCTTAGCACCTGTTTATCTTTGCATCATCAGTTAAAAATGAAATAAATCATACTACAGAGATAAATAAAGGTTAATTAGAATGTTAGAAAGAGAAAAAAAGTAACAATAGAGATGACAGTAGTAAAACTGTGTATGAGTGTCTCTGTGTGTGTGTGTGTGTGTGTGTGTGTGTGTGTGTGTGTGTGTGTTGATGAGAAGTGTTATTTAGGGTGAATATAAAATCTATTAATTTAAAATTTCCTAATAGTATATGTTCCGAAGACAGGAAGAACTAAAAAATAGAGAGTATTTTTTTGTTTGTTTTTTTGTTTGTTTGTTTTACTAGTATTTACTTGATGCTGTCCTGGGTTTGTCAGGCGTGTGATGTTATATAAGACATTGGAGTAAATCAGCTTGTTATCATTGAGAAGCATGATTTTTGGCATGGAAATAAAGAATGATGAGATTAAGAAGCATGGCCTTGAAATTCTGGCAGAATTATGCGCTGAAATCATCTGGCCCTGGGCTTTTTTTAGTTGAGAGACTTTTAATAACTGCTTCAATTACCTTAAGAGTTATAGTTCTATTTAAATAGTTTAATTGGTCTTAATTTAATTTTGGTAAGTGGTGCCTATCCAGGAAGCTGTCTATTTCTTTTAGGTTTTCCAATTTTGTGGAGTACAGGTTTTTGAAGTATGACTTAAGGATTATATAGATTTCCTCTGTGTCTGTTATTATGTTCCTCTTTTCATTTCTGATTTTGTTCATTTGGATATTCACTATGTATTTTGGTAAGTTTGGATAAGGATTTGTCTACCTTGTTTGTTTTCTCAAAGAACCGACTCTGTTTCATTGATTCTTTGTATTGTTCTTTTTGTTTCAATTTTATTGTAAAAATATTTAAATAAAAAATAATCAGAAAAGAAACATTTCTTGTGGCACTAAATATGAATCTGAATAATTAATCTTGGAATTTAAACAGGAAATTATTTAAGAAAATTAACTAGTCTTAGCCTTCTCTATCCATAAATCTTCAGCTTCAATCAACTATAAACTATTTTTGTTTTTATTATTTTTTTTTGTTAGAGATTGGGTCTATCTAGCTTAGCTAGCACAATGGTGCACACCTATAGTACTGACACTTGGAAGTAAAGGCAAGAGGATCAGGACTTCAAGGCCATCTACATTGTGAGTTTGAGGCTTGAAGATGAGATAGTTACAGTTTTCTAGTGACAGTTTTAGAAAAGAAATTCACTTAGAGGTTAAAGTGTATAAGTTTGAGAGATATCAAAAGATAGTTTTCAGTTAGTAATATAAGTTAGATAGAACGTGAATTAGGTACTATCCTGTGGACTCACCAAAATAGGATAAATAATGGAATGTTTTCTTTGAATTTGTCAATTGTTAACAGACTGGACATTACTCATGTAATTATTGTTTGTATATATTGTATACAATTATTGTACCTATTGTATATGGTTTTTCTTATGTTAGTTATAACATTTTCTATTTTTGACACAAAAGGAGATATGTGGTGATATATTTTATATTTAATAAAATCACCATGGAATATCAGAGGACAGAGCCATCTCTTCCAGCCTTCTTTTTATTTTTTGTTTGTTTTTGTTTTTCAAGACAGGGTTTTCTGTGTAACAGTCTTGGCTGTCCTGGAACTTGCTTTGTAAATAAGGCTGGCCCTGAAGTCACAGAGATCCTTCTGCCTCTGCCTCCCAAGTGCTGGGACTAATGGCATGTTACACCTCTGCCTGGCCAGTCACTTCTACAGAATACCTCAATGTCTGCCTACACCTGCCTTAAATATCTTCTCTACCCAGTTGTTTCACTTGCAGGTTCAATTCTGCACCATAGTCTTAGAGTTAGGATTAAAGGCGTGAGCTACTGCTGTTTGGTTGTTAGGATATGAATTCACAGAAATACAGAAAGATCTCTGTCCCCTGAGTTATGGGATTAAAGGCAGAAGTCAACACTCAAGAGTCATTTCCTTGCTGGAATTAAAGGTGTAAGTTACCACTCTCTAACTCTCATGGCTAGACTGTGAGTGATTCTGTTCTCTGATATTCCAGGTTTATTTTATTAAATATAAAATATATCACCAAAGAGGCTAGTCAGAGTTATATGAGATCCTGCCCTCCAAAAAAATTAATTAAAAAATAAATAAAATTTGGGTCTGTAATGAAGATATTCAATAATTATGTCATTATTCTATAAATAACATAAAAATTATTTGAACAGAATTTATATTGTACTAGGTATCTAATAATCTGGAGGTGACTTAAAGTACATAGCATTATTATAAAGATTCTGTGTAACTTTTATTCAAAACACTTGAGAATCCTCCTATTTTGGTACCCACAGGGACTCTAAAACCAAACTTGCTCAGATATTAAGATATGATTATTATGCAGAACATATCTTTCATGATGCTGAATAAATGAATGTTAATGTTTCAGTTCTCATGTTGTAAAAACAATGACAAGGAATTTTAATGACAAACATAAGGTTAGAAAACACAGAAGAGTTCTTTTTTTTTAATTCTAGCAGGTAAAGCACAGACAAACTTTGCAGTCTAGAAAGGTGTATAGCCGATTTTTCTGATTTTTAAACAAGTATTATGGCTGACAGACAAGAACAAAGTATATCAGTATGCACAAAAGCGTGTTACTCATACATACAACTATTCCTGTCTGTCTGTCTACTTATCTGTCTAATTGATACTTATTTGTATCTGGATTTTGTGCTGACTGTCAGACAAATCATCCCGTGTTTTTATAAAGGTCAAATATTACAATCTTTTCCATTTCAATAAGCTAAAATCATAGTACTGTCTCAAGTGGTAAATAGAATTAAGCTAACAATCAACTTCAATTTGCCCTTAATTCACAGACAATTTGTCTAGACAGTTTTAATCTATTTGATTATTGCTCAACATTTATCTTCACTTTATAATAATAAATCTCACCTAAGTTGGGGAATGTAATTACTTCTTAATTCATTATTTGTCCAAGTCTTTCACTGAAATTTTAAATACACTACAAATGTTCCACACAAACATCCTCAAATTCTTAACATGGAGAAAGGCTAAATTTAAAGCCATAATTCTTCCAAAAGTTTTATGAGCACTAATCCTCCAATAAGACATCCCCAAAAAGAGTATTAATGTTCATAAAAGTTAAGATATTTATACTTCTCCTTTGGGATACATTTTCAGAGAATGCTGATTATATTAAAGGCCCTGAGCAGTCCTGCAGCAAAAATAATTAATAATAATAAAAGATTCATTAAATTAAGCATTTCTTCACACTGTCATTCCTTTTTAAAATACTGTGCACCAAATACAGTTAGGAAAAACTGGTTTAATCACTTTCAAGACTGTTCAAAATAGCTACAGTAATAAACTCCCATAGGCAGGACCCTAGGTTAAATGACATCATAACATCTATAACATAAGTTAAGTTTGGGAGCAAAGCTTTGATAAAGTCATTGCTTATCCTTTAACACCTCACAAAATGAATCTTTCTACTATTAGAAGTGGCATTTCCAACTTTTCATATTGATCATCATCCCAGAATGTGCATAGTTAATTCCTTACTATTTTGTAATGTGATCCCAGACCAGCAGAATCCCTATATAACTGCAAACTTGGATTCTTGAATTGAACACCCCAAAGGCATTAAAAAGTATAATCAAACATCAGCTAACACTAAAGTTTCTAGGCAATATTCTCAAACCAGAAAACAGAGAAAAGAACCTTACAAGTTTTACTGAAGGCACATAGTGAATGCTCCATTGACAAATAATGAATGAACAAATGGATAAATGCATGCATTCATGAATGAATGTGGGCACACAATAAGAAGGGTTTTAATGTGCCACAGCACACAATTAACTCATTTAATTTGGAAATTATCAATTTAAATGTCATCTTCATTATAGTTCATAATTTATCTAAAGTCCAGAAGACTTTTGTCAAGTATTACTTCCTCCATAAAATAATTCCCTTGTAATTTCCGGTAAGCAGAATTAGCTGTTATTTCCCTGTGCCCTTGACCCTGTGAACCAATCTTAAGCATATGCTGAACAGCCCTCACCTTGTAATACTTAGGTCCCTAATTCTTTTAGATTTCAGATTACCTGCTTAGATTTTTTTTGGAATACAAGAGTGCTTGGAACCAGCACTTAGGATGTGGATACAAGAAAATCAGAAGTTAGACTATCTGGCCAGTAAGTCCCCAGTCTGTTTCCAGAGCCCCAGCCCAAACTAGCTCACCCCACTGCCATTGCTCAACTTACAGACATACACCACCATATCTGACTTTTATGTAGTTTCCTAGGTTCTGAACTTAGGTCCTCAAGCTTATAGAGAAAACATTTTACCCCTTAAACCATTTCCCTAGCATCTCACTCTATAGTTCAGGCTGATCTGGAACTCACTATTTAGTTCAGGTTGATTTCCAACTTGAGATAAATATCTTGCCTCAGGTTTTTAAGAGCTAGAATTAAAAATGCAAGCTACTATATCCAGCTTTCAGGGGTATATTTGTTCCAAAAAGTTAAGAATCACTGATCACAACTGTTTAATCTCTATACAGTATCCTAAATTCACTATTTTTAAAATAAGGGTGAGTGGGATGGAAAGATGGCTCAAAGATTAAAAGAACTTGTTGCTCGTACTGAATTGCTCTTACAGGTTTGGTTCCCAACACCTACATGGTGATTCAAAACATCCATAACTCTAGTTATATAGAAATCTCATGCCATCTTCTGGCCTCCTCAAGCATCAGGCACACAAAGTGCACATACATAAATACATGCAAAAACACTCATACACAAAAATAAAATAAATATATCTAAAATATAAATAAATAAATAAAAGTATATATGGGCTAGCTATATGGCTCAGTTAATAAAGGCAGTTGCTGCACAGGCCTGGTGATCTGTGCTCAATTCCCAGAAACCACATAAAGGTGAAAGAAGAGCTCATGTGTGCTGTAGCATTTGCATATTCACAATCACATGCACACGTGTGCACGCGCGCGCGCACATACACACACACACACACACACACACACACACACACACACACCATAGAGGCAATAATAATAAACATTTAAAGGTAAATACATTTTTTCACAGAAGAGTTTCCAAACCTAATATGATATTCCACATTTTTCAATGTAACTGTCCATGAAGCAAGCAATAGCAGGATATAAGTCAGCCACATGTGTAAATTACTGTCAGGTAATAGCTACTAGGTTTTAGTGCATCAGTCTTCAAAGTAAGCATCAATGGTTAATACCTTTGGTTAATAACCAAAGGTTAATAAGCCTTCAAAGCAAATTAGTGAGATATGGAATAGAAAAGAACTGTCTTGAATGTAAGAATTTTTAAAGATTAAAGGTCTTACTAGGTTACTGAGACTCCTGGGATATTTGATAATTCATTTGCCTTTTTGACCCTCCATTCTGGTTCTTTTGAAATCTTGTGAGCAGTTACTAAGACCCTCAGATATAGTTAATATGTAATTAACTCTCAAATTTAATAACCTTGTTTAACCTCTTATAACCTTGAGCACTCTTGCCCTGCTCAATCAAATACTATTAATAAGTGAAGCTTTGTTTACTTTGGCCTACCAATTAAAAATGTGCTTTTAAACAAGAACTCAGAGAAGCCATGGGGAAATGTGAATACACATCTGTGAAAATAGTGCTAATGAATGGTGTAAAAGTAAACCCAAAGATGAAAATCTTATGAAGCTGATTAATTACCAAGAATGAAAATGCTGAAATATATAAATAATATATCACATGTTACATATAATCCAACCTCCCCCCCCAAACTTGGGATAGGATTTCATGTATCTCACAATGGCCTAAGCATACTATGTGTTGAATCTGACCCTTAACTTCTGGCCATCCTGCTTCCACCTCCTGAGTGAAATTACAGGTTAATGCAGTGTTGGAGACAAAACCCAGGCTTCATGCATTTTGGCACGAACTTTATCACCTGAGCTGTATCCCTTGCCCCGCTCCTTTTTTCAGTACTAGGAACTGAATTCATAGCTTTGCCTATACCAGGCATATTTGTACTCTACAACTGAGCTATATTCCCATTTAATACTACCACTAAATAACAAAACCTCAATTAAAAGATTTTAAAATTCTCCAATTCACAATGTTAGGTGACAATATAACAAGGTGACAGTGTTACCTAAAGGAAAACACAAATTGCTGTTCACATATTTATCACAATAAGGAAGGAAAATAACCTAAACACTCAACTTGTCTCAAATGCTCACAATATTTAGAAAAATTTTATAAAGTTCAAATACTTGATCTTGAAAACAAAACCTTATCATGAAATGTATGCATCTCAAACATGCATGTGCATTCATTAGGCAAATACTTTAAAAGTATACACACTTCTAAATAAATCACATGGTGGAATACTTTTTCAAGCTCCAGTGTGTGAAAGAAAGCTACAATATGTCCTCACTATGTCTTGGTACTGCTGAATCCAAATACTGCAATACTTTCATGTTAAAGGATCTCTCCACCACAACTGCAGGGATAATGGGGCACAATTTCATCAATAATGCATTATAACATTCCTTTTCTCCATACTTGGTCTCTGTGGTACAGGTAATTATATTATACTTACATTTATTTTTAAAAAAACATTTATCACATTAGCTGAGATTTATGTACAAATTCAAATCAATTAACATTGATTAAATGTTAAAATTGCCCATTCAATGTCAGATGCATCCAAAAGTTCATTTAATCATTTAAAAAAGATTCTTAAATCAGAATTCAAATAAATTTAACTCTTGTATCATTGTTCAAAAACAACAAAATCAGTTTACATGAACAGAATGAAAGTATACTGGTGTGCTTTGAATGAAAGAATCAAAGATGTATCCCAAAAGATACACAATTCTCATGCTCACTGAACCTCAGAGTATCCAATAACTAATCTATCAAAAACCAGTACCTCTTTATAATAAAGCTTTTTCAAGATCACTGCAAAACACATGGTATGTGCTGTCAAGTTCTGGGTTAAAATGTTTAAAATGATCCTTATAGAAATAATCCTTACAGGTGCTGCATTTCAGAAAAGGGGAAACTATAGTACACAGAACTCAATGCATTAGTCATTCCTCTTATAAAATGACCTTCTGCCTTGGATCATGAGAAAATTCAGTCCCTGCTAGTTCAATATAGTACTGGGTTCTGGGCAGCTAGAGCTATCAGTTGTAGTAGAGACTGGCTCATAGATTAAAAATGTGAATAGTGAGAGCTCTTTCTACATGAAATTTACTTTAAAACAAACAAACAGAAAACATTTTATATACCAAGAATCATCTGACATTATGACTAAGGTATTTTCATTAAGTCCATGCTAATCCCTCATAGTTCAGAAGCACAAAACTCACAAGCAGACATGGCATACTGAATCCTCCATACCCTGAGGTACAAAGAGAAATTATTTCCCTCTTCTGGTATTTCTGTCATGAGTTTAAATTAAGTACTACTTGTGACTGGCATATACCCTCATGACCCTACACCAAACTACTCTGGTGTCTACTGTTTAGGATGTCTTTTTTAAATTGTCTTATCCTTTTCTATTAATAAATCATACTTCCTCTTCCAAGTTCCAGCACTTTGTTCATATTCATAACATTAATATTTGTCTTACCATATTCATGTTTATTATTTGTCCACTACTACTAGTAAGAAGATAAACACACATTTCTGGCAGGGATGCTAGTTATCTTTATATCATCCCTCTATCCCTGTGATCTAGCTTCTGCTCAGCTTGTATTAGAAGCTCTAAAATGTCTGAATAAGTTCAGGAGCCAGAGCTCTTGAGATGCTTAGAGGAATATTGAGTGCTCTCCCTTCCCTAACTGTATTCAGAGCTATAGTTAGATAATCACTAAAGAGATGCTGCCAGGAGGATTACAATTGTAAATGATTGAGCTAGATTGCCTTTAAAACCCCCTCTGACCCAAAGCTCTGAGATTCTAAAAGCCCTATGAAGAATATAGATATATTGTCCTAAAAAGATGGCTTTTCTTTTCTTCACTATCTAAAAAGAACCATTTGAGAAATTCTTGGATAAGGAAAATAAAATTTTTTGTCATTTATTTCACCTGTGGCTGTTATGACTAAGAACAAGCAACTAAAGTCAGAAAGTGATACATTGTCCTTAAAAATAAAACTGAGAAATAAGACTCAGAAAATAAAATCTCTTTAAGGAGGGAAGAAAATCAACAGGAGCCAGGGTGATCTTCCAGGTATTATAGGATAAATAGGATGAATTTTTAGAAGTACTTCTATGTTAAGATAAAAACGAGGAAGACATAAAAGGATAAAATAAACAGACTAGCATTATGACAAAAGGCACTGTGACTAACCCTCACATTTATATTGAGGAAAAGTGGGTAGCACTATTTGTCTATCAAGTGAAACCAGATAATTGACAGTGTGGATTAGGTCTTGAGATGCTGGTAATATGAGACCACTGAAGAACTTGAGTAGAAAGGTGAAAAAGAAGTGGTTAAAGTAAATCAGTCAAGCCTGGGAGAATACAAGATGGATAAAAAGAGTTATTATTGTAAAGAATAGCCACTGGGAAGGTATTATAGTCAGATAAGTTTCAGGAGTCAAGAGTCTGCCTTGGAGATGGTAACTGAGGAAGTAGGAGAGGAGTCAGTTATGCTCAAAAAACCTGAAAAAGGAATATAGAAGACCTGAAGATGTAATTCTGTTGTAGAAGTATGTACTTAACATATGTGAAGCCTGGTGTTCATTCTCTAGCACATAAAAATAATGAGGTTTAGAAGATTAAAGGACATGACTAGAGATGTAGTTCACATAGCATACATAAAGCCCTGGGGTATATCACTAATAATGCAGGAAAACAAAATTGGGTGTGGTAGCACAACATGGAATCCTAGCACTCAAGAAATAGAGCAAGAGGATCAAAGGGTCAAGATCATCCTTGGCTAAAAGGTGACTTTAAATTCAGCCTAGACTTTGTAAAACCCTGTCTCAGAAATAAATAAAATAAAATAGAGAAAAGGATGTATCAAAAATGAAGGGAAGGATGGTATCCAAGAAAAGAGACAAGGAACTGAGGAATCTGCATATAGGTACAAAATTCTACGAAAAGATAGGCTATGGAATATGAGTTTAGAGAAAGAAAAAGATTCAACTTAAAGACTTGAGAGCCTTCTATAGAAAAGGGAATGTTGAAGTAATAGGATAAGTATAGCAGAGCTTCAAAGTGATTTCAGAAGAAAATACCAATGGTACAATCAATGAATGATAAAACTTCAGGATTCAACAGTATCACAAAAAACATGGAAAGAGTTTCAAAAGGAATGGGTTATAGAATACTGATTATAATAGGTAGAGCTGTTTCCCTTCACAAATATTAGCATAGAATAAAAACATTAATTAGATGGGTGGACAGAAAATAAGGTATTATGGTTGTTGGAAATGTTCTGTCTTATGTTTTAAATGCAAAATAGAAATATTATTATTCTTTGTACAAAGATAAAGCTTTCTAAGTATGAATCAGTTCTTAGTAATGCTATTTAGAATATGTCCTCTTTGGGGAGCTATGCTATAAGCATAACAGAGCAAATGCTAATTTTTGTCCATAGATTGTTTGTATAGGTAGCTTGGTAAAAGTATGTAAATCCTAACGGAGAAGTCTTAAAGGATATTCCAGAGCATTTAAAACTGACACAGAGCTTCTCTTTGAGAAACCCAAACCCATGCTTTAGAATATATCTTAACTTCCTTTCAGATTGCCACTGTCTCTTAACCCTTGTGCTTAAAATCTGTTAATAATATTACTCTAAAAAAAATTTCCAACTCAGCTTCGATAAACACATAAATTTGATTCAGGAGCTGGTAGGTGCGGCCTTACCTTTAATTCTAGGACTTGGGAGACAGAAACAGGAGGAATCATGGCAGCCTCCACTACAGAAAAATGTGATATGTGAGGTCAGCCTGGACTATATCAGTCCTGTGCCAAAACAAAGAAACAAAGGGACTATATCATGGGATTCATACCATGGGATGTGGCCAAGCCTACATAAAGAGACATGTTGTAGAGTTCACAAGAATGCTCTCACCTATTCATGAAACATACAGATTGTATCTAAAACCTGAGTTGGGTAGACAGGCATCTACACCTATGTTAGTAATAAATCATTTTGGATGACAACACACAGAAAGCAATGTTTCTAGTCAGTTTGATTCCTAAAATTTCTCAGATCTAACTGATAGAAATGATACTAAAGGAAACCAAGTCCCTTTTTCCAGTGTTGCTGGCAACCTGAAAGTTGGTATCTGGAAAAAGTAAGCATATTCAACAAAAAAAGTTCTCTATGCTTCTGCAAAAAAATAATTAACTAACTAATAATTTCCAAGAATAGGTACAAATTTTTTGTGGGGCATCATATAATTTGAATGCTTTTTCAGAAATAAGAAACAAATACACCAGGTATGGCAGCATGCAAGTGTAACCCTAGCACTTGAATGGGAAGCAGGAAGATTAGAAGCACAAAACCATTCTAGATATGCAATGATTTCATGTTCAGCCTACACTACATGAGACCCTGTCTCAATCCAACACCATCACAAAACAAAATAAGAAAGCAAAAAATTGTAATTTGTTTAGAATGAGATCAAAAGGAACCTCGGCAACATGCCAAATACACTTCTGTTGATGGCTAAATATTAGCAGTCAGGTGTGAAAAAGGAGAAAAATCAACTAATTTTAGACAAAAGAAAAAAGACAGGGCTCAGGATATAGCTCACTTGATAGAGGACTTGACTATCACTCATAAAGCCCTGGGGTTGATCCCCAGCACTACATAAAACAGACATGTTATCCCATATCTGCAATGAGCACTTGGTAGTTTGATTTTAAAAAATCAGAATTCCAAGTTCACCCGTGGCTACATATTAAGTTGGATGACATCCTGAGATACATGAGACATTGTCTCCTATATTTTATTAAGTCAGGCTGGAGTGATAATTCAGTTGTTAGACTCACAACCAAACAAAAAAAAAACCCTAAATATTTAAAAAGACAATGCTTTTTTATGAAACACTAGAGATAAACCAAGAAAAAAAAGGACAAGAATAAGGTCCCAGCAAAACAACAAATTGTGGTATGGTGTTAATCAATTTATAGTACATATTATCATATTTATATTCCAGTGATCAACAACCACATTGCCCCTACAGTACTTGCCTAGAAGGATCAGGTTTTTAGATACACCAATCCACTAACTGGTAAGCACTCAACAAGTGTTTGTTGAAGGAAAGAAAAAAAAAGGAGTAAAGAAACATATATGCTCCTTTTTCTAACACTTCACCAGGATCTACTTCCCTCTGATGCTTCAGCACAAATGCATACTATTGCTGCTAGTGGCTAGGACTACCAAAGCAACAGTTCATACCAATCTGATGATTGTATTCCCTAAACAGGAAGAGCCCAAAGCTACCTACAACTAAAATTAATAATGAGCACATCTACTGTTTACTCAGAGGAGCATACATTAAAATGAATAATTTGGAACCACTCTATTTACTCCCTCTAAAGTCTTTGTACCTCTTTCTAAGTTAGATCTTGCAGCTGTATTTCTGAAATTAACCCCCTGAGGGAAAGGAAAATAATGTAGTTCAGCTTGGGCTTTTATCTAGAATCAAATCACAATCTTTAAAATTTTCAAATATGACAATATAAGTGGCAATTTAATATACAAATACTGAAGAAGTCTTCAGGAAAATAGAAAAAAGTTCATTTACTCCTTAGTTGATGAGCCATCCAAGCCAGGACCTCAGGACAAGGTGCAGACAGTGTAGCTCTCAGCAAGAGATTACAACAAAGTACTATTTGGCGTGACTCTGCTCCTGCTTTATGATGCGATTCCCTTTTACCAATAAATAAGTTATACTTTTGTATTCAGGTTTTGAAAGAACATCAGGAGTAGGTTATCTCTTACAGCTCCTTTAAAAGAAACACTACCTTTTCCTAAAGGATTCTGCCTCCTTATTTTTTACCTACTAAAATTTCCTAAGAAATGGTGTTCGGAGAAGAATCCTACTACTACTTCAACAATACAGACATCCATTCACTGATATTCTGCTTAGAGGAAAGGATGTGAATCAGGGAGGCCAAGCAACCACCTCAAAAATTGCAAGTCTTAAATGGAAGAAAACAGGTCTGCAGCTTCCCAGAGAGGCGATTAGACCTCAGGAGTTACCAAAACTCTCAAATCACAGATTCTTGGTTTTGTAGAAATGCGTTGCCCATCTACAACACTGTCGAGGACAGAAATGTAATTGCACAGCAAAAGCTAATTAATAACTAGTATTTAGTAGTAGGAGTTAAATTATTTTGCCTCCTCCCCCAGTGCAGACCACCAGCAAAAGGACCAACCCTGCTCCTATCTGGCAGGATGGGGCCCTGCCACCGTAACACTCACATGCAGAAGAAAGACTCTGTCAAACATAAGATATTGCAAGTCCCCTACCTCTAGTCAGCCAGGGCCCCTTAAGCTACTGTAAAAGATCCAAACTGACCTGAGATGCCGCCTCCAATCACGACTACGTCGAACATGTGGTCTGTGATATTAGGCTTCTCCAGATTCGTCATGGTTTTGGTAAGATTCTCCGGAGACTCGGGTTTAAAAGTGGGGACCGCCCAGGGTGGAACAGACCCTTGTACCGCCCCTAGCCTGGGGTCCCGGGGCGGAGCTGATCTTTCTACCCATACCCAGGGGTAGCCCGGCCCTGAGGGCGGAGCCGGCCCTTGTGCAATGACAAGGGGAGAGCTCAGGGGCGGAGCTGATCCTTGCTGAGATACCCAGGGAGAGCCCAGCACACTGGGCAGAGATGGATCTAGTATAGACACTGTGGGAACATGGAAAGTAGAAGGTCCCTGCATCAAACCTTGGGGATTATAAAGTGGGGAAGTTAGGGACCTAGATACTGAGCTATCAAGAATCAGAGGTCTTTGTACCGGCACCCGGGAATGGAAAGTGGGTGCAGAAGGTGATGATGTGTATAACCAAGCAGAGATGGACAGAGAGTGTGGCGGGGAGTCTTCTCCCGACGCCCGTGGGGTATTTTCTGGAGGGTCGGGAAATTGTAAGGAAGGCAGGGATGTGTCACTGTGTACAGGATGTTCTAGTGGCAATCCCCAGGGGTAGATAGAGAATGTGAATGGAATGGGCTCCTCTACCGAGCCTCGAGGAGTGCTGATCATTGAGAAAGGGATAGACCCTAGTTCTGACTCAGTGCTACGTATAGAAACCATCGAAGACACTGGCCCAGAAGTCACAGAGGACCTTTGATCTGGAGATCGGGATGGGATAGATCCTACTACAGATAAGTGTTGAGAGGTAGAGCCAAGGACGGAGGCGTCTGAAGCAGGTATAGGGACCTGATCGTTCTGGCTGTTGGCATTTAAGTTCAAGGAACAAGACTTTGAGTTGGGGTCGTTCCTCTGGCCAGAATCATCATCTCGCTGAGGGAGGTTGGAGGGACTAAGGACACCAACCAACTCCTGAGTGGACATGGTCCTCTGAGATTCGGAAGGGGCTTGGGAGGTGCTCTGCCACTGAGAGTGGGAGGACTCATAAGAGCTGCTTGAGACGCTGCCTATGCGGGTCGTCTCCGAAGGGCCAGACCGGGTTCCCGGGGCCCATTCCACCTCACGCCCCTTGCCGCGGCCACGAGTGCCGCCGCCTGAGGAGGCCTTGTTTTCAGACATAATTCTCACAGTGGCCGGACGCAGTGAACGGCTTCCCTGAACCCGCCCCCTCAACTACGCTAGGCTATCGGGGCCCAGTTACCACAATCCGCACTCTGAGGCCCAACCCCAGCGCCCGACCCACTTGGAGGCGGGGAGATGAGGCGTCGACTCAGCGCGACTCCGCCTTTCCCGCCAACGGGTGGCGAAACTTGTAAGCCGCCCTCTTGGACCGGACGATACCACCGCAAACAGAAACAGAGGGAGGGAGAGCGTCCACTCGAAACACTTGTGCGCCGCCCTCAGGGGCCGGACGATACCACCACGAACAGAAGGGGAGGTCGTTCGTTACCGGAGTCCGCGCTCGCGGCGATACAGACAATTAACCTGACGCTTTCATGACATCTTTCTATCTAAATATTTCTAAGCCGCGATAGTTTCAAGAAAGCATATATGTAAAGAAGATAAAGCCAAAAGACGAAGTGACGTAACTCTACCTCTCTCAATTTGGTCTCGCCCTCTGGTGACGTCACAAGGCGGGGCTTCTGGCGGGCCGCCAGCACTTTCCTTGGATGGGTTGGGGGAAGCGAGGAAACGCCTGTCCATCGAAACTATTATTAGTTTTCTGTTATGTGCTTTCAAGTGAACATACCTTGTCAGAGTCTAAACAAGTATGCGATAAATATAATCAGCTACCACAAATGTACTGGTACCGAAATTTAGAAACGAAAGCTAAAGGGTGCCTAAAACTGCGAAAGAGGGGAAGGGGGGCTTGAGAGCCGGCTGGGGTTTACAGCACTGACTGCCCTCACCCACATGGTTGCTCACAAGTGTCTGTAATTCCAGTTCCAGGGGACTGGCAAAGCTCCAATGCACATAAAATAGCAAGAAATACATATTTTTCTAAGATGGAGCTGGAGAAATGGCTCTGCGTTTAAGTGCACTGGATGCTCTTAAAGGAGAGGATCCAGGTTTACTTCCCAGCACCTGCAAGGCAGCTCACTACTGTCTGTGACTCCTGCTCCAGGAGTTGTGACACCCTAACACAGACATATACAGGTGAAACACCAATGTACATAAATTTCAAATAAAAATTTTTAAAAAGAAAATGTGTGGGGAAGTGTACAGCACACAGCCTAGCAGCACAATTGTAATGCAACCATTCTGGTAGGCCTACTCTCACTATAAGTTCTCAACCCTAAGGGGTGGAGTTGAAGTGATGCCTTAAGGAGTGAGGAAAGTGGTTGGGAGGCAGTGGAGAATTTAATGGTATTCTTCCACAAACATATGGTTATTTATTATCTGTTTTCTTTAAAAAAAATAATTACAGCACTCAGGAGACTGAAGCAGAAGGACTGTCATTATATAGTTTGAGATTAACCCAAACTATATAATGAGTTCTACTCCAGCATGGGATATAGTGTAAAGTATTATAACAAAAACAAAAATGATGAAGATTCTTTGTTTGTTTTAAAAAACCCTTTATGAATGTGTTTCTGCTCTGTATCCCTGTTACAAATACAGTGGAAGGGATTTAAAATGGGAATCCCTGAGCCAGTGAGCCATGCCAGTGAGATGGCTCAGCAGGTAAATGTTTTTGGCACACAAACCTAAAAACCTCAATTCAATGAGACCATGGTGAGAGATGAGAAACTGCCCCTGAAAGTTGCCTTCTGATCTCCATAAATATATTATGGTATGCAGTTACCAGGGGACACACAAATACACACATTAATAATGAATGAAAATGGGAAGCTCTTCTTTACAAAAAGTGTCAAAAAATCAATATAGAAAGAAATGGCTGGGGTATTTTAATAGCCAATATAGAAAGAGATGTTCATTGTGTCGTTTTATAGAGACTGTTTAGGTGGAAGCCCTACCACATATGCAAGGAATCTGGGTTGATTAGATGAAAGCTCCACCTCTCTCTTTCTCTCTCCAGACCCTGCCCCTGAGAAAGCCCAACAAGCAGTCGCTCCACCCCATGAGTACTTAAGGTCTGGCCCACAGATTTCCCATTGAGGTTTTCCCTCCTGGTTTCTCCTCTTCCCCTGGGGCCACCCAGGAATGCTCTACTCAGATTAAACCTGGATTTATTAACTCAGCTTGATTGTCTTATTGCTTCAGCAGAGGATATCCACTAGTGGGGGATCTTTTTTCTTGTCAGAGATGTGGTCTCATTGTGCAGCCATTTCTCCCTATCCCACACCCTACTCCTGGTGGACTAGAACTTACTATGTAGATTAGGGTGATTTCATACTTGAGGTGGTCCTCCCAAGTGTTAGTGTAACTAATAAATCCTCCTCTAAGTGGAAATCCCTTTGTTTTCTCCATGCCCATGTCTCCTCCTCTAAGGATCAAACCACTGGGACAGGTCAGGCACCTGGCTGGAGGACCACCCCCAGAAAAGTGGATTCACCTTAATATATTTTCCTTCCCCAAATTCCTGTCCACTAATGCAGTCCTTGTGAGCCAACACCAACACAGGATCCCAAATCTGGTTAGGATGGCCTGCCTTTCTGACTATTCAAACTATTTCTATTTTTAAATTTTATTTTATTAACTCTAAAGGGGAAAACATTGTTTTATAGATAAGAGGTCTAGCAGCCAGTCTTCACCTAGTGGAAATAGTTGGACTTTTAGTCACTAGTCACCATTAATCTAATGTAGTATGTTCTTTAGCATGATGGAGTTAAGTATATACTCTTGCTTAAATGCTATTCTTACAAAATTAACATCAGTTCAGTCACCAAAGAAGAACAGACAAAAATAACAACTGGCCTGGCTTGATGTGATGGTACACTACTGTAATCCCAGGATCAGGGAGGCTAAGATATGAGGATCTTGAATTCAAGGCCAACCTTGACTTAATAGTAAGTCTCAAATTAGTCTAGAATATATAGTAAGACTCCAAAAACAAGAACCGAAGTATAGCCCCCCAATTAAAGCAATAGTAGATAGATGATAGATACATAGATATATAGAATAATAAGATTGGATTCTGAGCTGAAATTTTAAAAAAAATTGATATTGGAGAGGAAAAAATTAAACGTGAGCTGTATATTAGCAGACATTGTTGACTATTATTAAGTTTTCTTATTCTTAGGAGACAAAGGTTGCTTTCCAGATTGCTAAGTGGTAGTCACTTTTATATTCCACTGGTTGGCAGGCCCATTTATAATTGGTTATTGTTATTGGTGTTGAACAGAATGCTCTTTTTAAATATTTATTTATTTATTTATTTATTTATTTATTTATTTATTTATTTATTTATTATACAGTGTACAGAAGAGGGTACCAGATCTCATTATAGATGGTTGTGAACCACCAGGAGGTTGCTGGGAATTGAACTCAGGACCTCTGGAAGAACAGTCTGTGCTCTTAACCTCTGAGCCACCTCTCCAGCCCCAGAATGCTCTTTTAACTATTGCATAGATTTAAGAATTTTTAGCATCAAGTAATGGGGAAAACAGCTTAGAGTAAGGAGTATTTTGAATAAAAAATATTTCCCAATATAAGTTTCTAATTATGATGGTAAAAATGATTCATACAAGCAGAAAGAAAGAAATCACTTTACCTCTTTCTAAACAGAACCTGAGAATATACTCAACTTTAAAATGGACCTACAGGGATTGGAGAGATTGCCAGCAGTTAAGAGCACCTGACTATTCTTCCAGAAGACTCAGGTTCAAGTCCCAGCAACAACATGGCAGCTAAAAGGTGTCTGTAGCTGAAGTTCCAGAGGATCTGACATCATTACACAGAAAAAATTAAAAAATAAAAATGGGCCTGCCAAACAGTGGGATATAAAAGTGACTACTACTTAGCAATCTGGAAAGTAAGTAAACCAAATACCACTGAGTTAATTTTAAAATATAGTGAATTTTAAATGACAAGTAGAATAGATAAATTGGAAGAAATTAACAATATAATATAGAAAATTGTCTTGATGTGAGCCATGTGTGATAGTAATTCTAGCACCAGAAGCTTAGGTAAGCAAATAAGGAGTCAAGGCCAGTCTGAGCTATACAGCAAAACAACTTTAAAAAACAAACAAAAATATAAGTGGGGCCTGGTGGTACAAGCTTGTAATCCCATTACTTGGAAGTCTGAGACAAAATGTTTACCACTTCAAGGCCTTCCTAGGCTACAGAATAATTTCAGGGTAAGTCTAGACAAATTAGTGAGCCTCTGTCTCAAGATAAAAATGAAATGCCTGAGAATATATCCCAGTGGTAATGTGTTTACCTAGCATTATGAAGCTCTAAAGAAAAATGATGATGTTCAGAACACACTACCTTAAAATATACACCTTGGCATTTAATTTGAGAAAGCAAGAAGGTTCTATTACCTTCCTTTTGTCCAGTGTTTCTCAACCTTCCAAATGTTGTGACCTTTTAATAAAGTTCTTCATGTTGTGGTGACCCCCAACCATAAAATGATTTTCGTTGTTACTTCATAATTGTAAATTTTCTACTGTTATGAATCATAATGTAAATATCTGACATGCAGGATATTTGATATTCAACCACTGTGAAAGGGTCGGCCCTTCTCTTTTAATATAGGGTGTAAAAACTGCATTTAATCACCTCTAGGGAACCTGGAGAGATGACTGAGCAGTTAAGATCATTTGCTGCTATCCAGAGGATATGAGTTGAGTTCCCAGCACCCACAACAGGAGTTCACAACCACTTGACCTGTAACCCCAGTCTCAGGAGACCTGATACCTTCTTCTGTCCTCTGTGGGCATCCACACATATGGCTTATCCTCTCACAGACACATACATAGACATAAATAGCAAATAAAATAAATCTTTTTTAAAAAAGGGCCGAGATGGGAGAATAAAAAGTTAAAGGTCAGCCAGGTCTAAATAGTAAAATCTAACTGGAAGCAAATAATTTTTCTCCCCCCTTGCAACTGAATATGACTAAGTTCTAATTAATAAATATGATTAAAAATTAAATAGAGGCTTTTTAATCATGTATATGTCTCATGAAGTCTTTTAAGTGGAAGAATTCATCCTGTCATCTTCCCCCTCTCTGTTGCCTGGAATGTGGACATGAAAGATGGAATTCAAGTTACTATGTGAGATCATGAGATGTAACCACAGAAAACCACAACCAATAAATGCACAGTTGTGGAGCCAGTGCCAACTGAGGCAACTCCTGCACCTCAGTCTTAAAGATCATTGCAGATGAATTGGCAGAAAGATTATAAGAGTCAGAGGAACTAGGAGTTTGCAGTGAGACTATCTCTCCTAGGAGTGTCAGAAGCTAATGTACTTCTTTTAGGATTTCGCTTCTTTTATAAAGTTGAAAATTGGCCTTAAAGCATTCTCCAACCTCAGCCTCAGGAGTGCCAGAATTACAGGCATACACCACCATGCCTAGCTTATATACTTCTTTAGATTAATGTGGAAAAATAACTGTGTGTCAATTTTTGCTCTGTTCAATAATATTTCTACCTAGTCCTGTTTAGCTTCATTTTAACAGTGACTGGGATTCTCCTCTCATATATTCCATCTCTATATTTTGGTTAAGGATTAGAATTAGGAGGTGGAGTTCATTTAACAGAGTCCAATAGCAGTGTGCTAGCTCATATCTGGACTCACCATTCAGAATGATGTACCAGGATGATCACCATGAGTATGTGGTCAACCTGAGTTACAAACTAGTTCCAGGGCATCATAAGATAAAGAGCCAGATCCGAGATAGAAAGGGGATGGGGAGGTAGAGGGAGAACAAAAATGTTCAATACAAACTTTTTGATGTTAGAGATGAAATCCAGAGCTTTACACATGCTAAGAGAGGATTCTACCATTGATGCACAGCCCTAGCCTTGTTCTAATATAATTGAAAGATGAATAGTTCATAGGTTATATGTTCACAGGGAAGGGAGAAAGAAAATTTGTACTCTAATACAGCTCTTCTTTAAATCCCTTTTATTCAGCTATCTCACTTCCCTAAGTGATGAGTTAGATAATCTGTCTCTTCTCCTAGTGGCCTTTCATCCTGGTATTCATCCCAGAAATAGAAAGAAAACTAGGACAACACCTAAGTTAGTCTTCTTTAATTCATGTTATTGTTTCTGAGCATGTGAGGATGCATTTGTGTGTAGGTACATTTGCACATGTGTGTATAGGCTAGAGGACAACTTCTGGTGTTGTTCCTAAAAAGGCTACCTTGGTTTTTGAGGCAGGATCTCTTAGTGTGACCTGGTATTTTATGTTACAACTAGCTGGCTGGCCAGCTGGTCTCTGCCTCTCTAGCTCTGTCTTCATCACGTGGTCATCATGTTTGGCTTTTTCCATGGGTTATAGGATCAAAGTCATATCTTCATATATGTGTGTCAAGCAACTGTGTTATTATCTCTCCAGTCATCATGTTTGGCTTTTTCCATGGGTTATAGGATCAAAGTCATATCTTCATATATGTGTGTCAAGCAACTGTGTTATTATCTCTCCAGTGTCAGAAGTTTTTAAATGTTCTTATATGAATTATTATTATTTATTGTTTACATTTATTTGACCTTCATGGTAGCCAGCAGGAGTACAATTGGTCTTTAGTGTATCTTGACAATAAATATTGGGCTGGAAAAAATTTTAAAAAACCAATAAGAAAAACACTTAGATATATGTCCTTTGGTGTGAAGGAGTCCTACTGAGATATGATATATGTGGATTAAATTACATAACTCAGAAACATCACCCAGGAACATGAAGCATAGATGTGATTGAGTTTCTTAACAAATGGCACATAACTTGAATGAAGAGTGAAGAATTGAGGGTATAGTGGTGAGATAGGAGATCCTTCGTCCCAGATTCATGATTCAAGACCCACTGTTTAGTTTCAAACCCCAAGAATTGCTGCCCTTTTAAAAGAAGTTCCTATGTTCAGGGCAGAGTATTGAGGGAAGGTAAAGCTTTCCATGCACATCAACATCAGTTTTTTCCAGACTCCAGGTCAGTGATGATATTGAATCAAGCCCTTTGGATAATTTTTTAAATGCTGGCTCTGGCTGTCTACATCAATAGTCCCTAGAGGCCCTAGAGGGGCCATGTCTGACATTTATAAACATGTTTGCTTTTGCTTCACCTCAACAGACAATAGTCAGATTACCCTTTGAATCATGTGGCTCTAGGCAACTTTAAGTCCACTCTTGTTTAAATCATCCCCTGAACTTTCAATATTTGAAGACACAATTTGAAAAACAAGAATTGTTTTTAAAGCCAAGCAGTGCACTCCTTGAGTAGATTAGCAATTAAGTTCAAATCAGCTTCACTTTAGAGATTGCAGCTCCAGGCATCCAGAATAGCAAAGTAAAAGAGTATGATAAACAAACAGTTATCTACACAGTTTGATCAATATGAAACTTGAGGCAAACAGTACCTTCCTTAAAAGCATCCATTTAAAAAAAGGATTTGAATTATAAGCCAGATAACTAGCTTCAATTTTCTCAACCTGTTTTTGTATAAACACCATCCAGAAGGGCTGAGAGTAAATGCTGTCCTCCATCTCTCTCTTCTCCACACACATTTTTCATCCTTCTCTGCCCTGCTGTAACCCCCTTAATATACATCATTTTCCTGTCCTTGCCTTTAAAGTTCTGTTTGATTTGGTCAATGGGAGTCAGAGCCAACATGGAACTAAAGTACAGGATAGAAAATTCAAGGGTGTGATAATACATTGTGTATTTAATAAAGTTTGCCTGAAGATTGAAGGCAAACTTTGTTAACTACACAATTTACTGTTTGTGTATTTAACAAATACACATCCTCAGAGTTCTCCAGAGATGTCACAGAGTGCTGACACACACCTTTATTCTTAGCACTCAGGTTGCAGAGGTCCATGTAGATCTCTGTGGATCCAAGTGGATCTCTGTGAGTTCAGGCCAAATAGAGTCAGTGGTGGCACACACCTATATTTTTTTTGTTTTCCTTTTTTATTATGAATAAAGAAGCCACATTTTCTATCCCTGTACATCCTCCCCGTTCCCTCCCACCACATCAGGTCATTCTTTCTTCTCCACATCTCGCCATGGGCAGGCGATACCAGGGGCACAAGATCCCAATGTTGCTTAGTTCAGCCTCCACTTCTGGCAAATCCAGTTTTCTCCCCCCAAAATCAAGAGTGAGTCAGGTGTTTCTTTAGGGGAGTGGGATCTAAGGTGTCATTCCAAGGTGTTTCTGATCCCAAGCTGTTCAGTGGTTGTGGTTTGCAGCTTGCGCATGCTTTGCTTTTTGTTTGTTTTGTTTTGTTTTTGTTTTTGTTTTTGTTTAGAGTCCACTAATGAGTGAGTACATCCTCTGCTTATCTTTCTGGGTTTGTGATACCTCGCTCAGGAGGATATTCTCCAAATCCATCCATTTGCCTGCAAATTTTAGGATATCATTTTTTCTTACTGCTGAGTAGTACTCCATTGTGTAGAAGTACCACAGTCTGTTAATCCATTCTTCAGTTGAGGGACATCTAGGTTGTTTCCAGGTTCTTGCTATTACAAATAATGCTGCTATGAACATAGTTGAACTAATGCCATTGGAGTGCGACTGTGCGTCTTTTGGGTATACACCTAGAAGTGGTATTGCTGGGTCCTTGGGGAGATTGATTCTCAGTTTTCTGAAAAACCACAATACTGCATTCCAAAGTGGCTGAACAAGTTTACACTCCCACCAACAATGGAGGAATGTTCCCCTTGCTCCACACCCTCTCCAGCATAGGCATCTGTGTCTTTTATCTTAGCCAATCTGACAGGTGTCAGGTGATATCTCAAAGTTGTTTTGATTTGCATTTCTCTGATGGCTAAAGATGATGAGCACTTTTTCAGGTGCCTTTCAGCCATTCGTAATTCTTCTGATAAGAATTCCCTTTTTAGTTCTGAACCCCATTTTTTGATTGGGTTATTCAAGGTTTTGGGCTCTAGATTCCTGAGTTCTTTATATATCTTCAAAAGCAGTCCTCTATCACTTGTAGGGTTGGTGAAAATCTTTTCCTATTCTGTAGGCTGTCCTTTAGTCCTATTGACAGTGTCCTTGGCTTTACAGAAGCTTCTCAGCTTCAGGAGATCCCAATTATTGATTGTTGATTTTAGTGTCTGTGCCACTGGTGTTATATTTAAGAAGTGGTCACATGTGCCAATTCATAGAAGTGTATTTCCCACTTTCTTTTCTATCAAGTTTAAAGTGGCTGGGTTTATGTTGAGGTCTTTGATCCACTTGGATTTGAGTTTTGTGCAGGGTGACAGGCTTGGATCTATTTACATTTTTCAACACACTACCATCCAGCTATGTCAACACCAATTGTTAAATATACTATCCTTTTTCCATTGAATATTTTGGGTCTCTTTGTTGAAGATCAGGTGTTCATAGGTTTTTGGGTTAATGTCTGGATCCAAAATTCTATTCCATTGGTCCACAAGTCTGTTTTTATGCCAGTACCAGGCTGTTTTTATTACTGTAGCTCTATAATATAACTTGATGTCAGGGATGGTGATGCCTCCTGAGGTTCTTTTGTTGAGCAAAATAGTTTTGGCAATCCTGTCTTTCCTGTTATTCCAAATGAAATTGAGTATTGTTCTTTCAAGGTCTGTAAAATATTGTGTTGGGATTTTGATGGGCAGTGCATTGAATCTGTAGATTGCTTTTGGTAGAATTGCCATTTTTACTATGTTGCTCCTCCTATCCAGGAACATGGGAGAGCTTTACATTTTCTGATATCCTCTTCAATTTCTTTCTTTAGTGATTTAAAATTTTTGTCAAATAGAAATGTTACTTCTTTGGTTGTAATTACTCCAAGGTATTTAATATTATTTGCAGCTATTATAAAGAGTGATGTTTCCCTTATTTCTTTTTCAGCCCTTTTATCTTTAGTGTATAGGAGGGCTACTGATTTCTTTGAGTTAATCTTGTATCCTGCTACATTGCTGAAGGTGTTTATCAGCCATAGAAGTTCCTTGGAAGCATTTTGTGGTTCACTTATGTATACAATCATATCATCTGCAAATAGAGATAGCTTCACTTCTTCTTTTCCAATTTGTATGCCCTTAATCTCCTTTCATTCTCTCATTGCTTTAGCTAAAACTTCGAGAACTATATTAAATGGATAAGGGGAGAGAGAACATCCTTGTCTAGTTACTGATTTTAGTGTGATTGCTTTGAGTTTTTCTCCATTAAGGTTGATGCTGACTGTTGGCTTCTTATAGATAGCCTTTATTATATTGAGATATTGTCCCTGTATTCCTGATCTATCCAGAGCTTTTATCATAAAGGGGTGTTGGATTTTGTCAAAGGCTTTTTCAGCATCTAAGGATATGACCATGTGGTTTTGTTCCTTTAGTTTTTTTAAATGGTGGATAACATTTACGGTTTTTTGTATGTTAAACCAACCCTCATTTCTGAGATGTAGCCTACTTGGTTGTGGTGGATGATATATTTTTATATATTGTTGTATATGGTTTGCCAAAATTTTGTTGAAAATTTTAGCATCAATATTCATGAGGGAAATTGGTCTGCAATTCTTCTTTGTTGTGTCTTTGAGTGGCTCAGGTATTAGGGTAATTGTGGCCTCATAAAAAGAATTTGGCAATATTCCCTCAGTTTCTACTGTGTGAAATAGTTTGAGGTGTAGTGGTAGTAATTCTTCTTTGAATGTCTGGTAGAATTCTGCACTGAAACCATCTGGACCTGGGCTTTTTTTTCTTGGGAGGCTTTTAATGACAGCTTCAATTTCCTTAAGGGTTATAGGTCTGTTTAGGCACACAACTTTAATCCTAGCACTTGGGATCCCATGCCTCTACTCTCAGTACTTGGGACACACACACACCCACACACACACACTCACTGAAAACACATGCCTTTAATCCATCACTAGGAAAGTTGAAACAGCAAGTGATATGCCTGGGCAGAGAAAGCTATATTAAGTTGAGAGGAACCAGAAATTCAGCCTTTCACCTGTTCCTGTGACCCTCTTCCTTTCTGGCTGAGGGCTCAAAGGCATCAAAGTCTGAGGATTCCTGAGGAGTGGGTAGGTTAAGAGTGGCTGTGGCTTATTCCTCTGTCTCTCTGATCTTGCAGTTTTCCCCCAATATATGACTTCCAGTTTTTATTATAAGACCAATTAGGATTTGTGTAATACAGGTGTTTATTTTATTACTATTAACATCTTTTTGTTCCTGTCCTCACTTAATACTAAGCCGAGGTTGTGGTCTTGGTCACCTCAGTCGAATTACATCTGCCATCTTCCATAACTTCAGCTCTCGGCTGGTATCCCCTAACACTGTTTTTTTTTTTTTTCCATACCCAGTCAGGTCAAGCAGCTGCTAATCTGTGGATGCTCCATCCTCTCTGGATAACCCAGCCCATAGCCTTGTAAATATTTCACTCTTTGGAAGACTATTCATAAATCCTAGGTGGTAAAGAAGATGTGGTGCATGTATTCGAGCACACAGGAAGCTGATGCAAAATGAATATTGTCACCCTAGGGTACAGAGTGAGACCTTGTTTCAAAACAAACTAAAAAATTGAGGTGAGTTTGTCTTATGCTCCTTATCAAATTTTACCCTGTAATATGGCCAACTGTGTAAATAGGATCTATTATGGCAGCTGATAAGCAAAACTGAAATTACATCTACTTCATACGTTATACTTTTGAGTGAGACCCCCAAAAAATCACCCAAAGATAAGATATGCCTGACGATAATCCCAGCACTTGAGAGAGTAGCATAAGTATCAGAAATTCGAGACTAGCCTGGGCTTAATATCTAGAGTCTGTCTCACAAAAATTCTTTTTAAAACATAAGCTTTTAGTACAGTATATAAGGCTGCTCAATGCACAATTCTAAATTTGCTGATCTGAAAAGAGTATAGGATTCTTTTATGACATTTTTAATTTACAAGGTTTTTTTTTGACATACCAACCACAGTTCTCCTTCCCTTCTCTCCTCTGGCCTACCACCCAGCTTCCTCCTACCTCATCATCCACTCCTCATGTTCTTTAGGACAGTTTAGGTAGCTAAAGATGAACAGCAATCAAATTCAGTTTCAACATATTTTTTTAACATTTATTTATTCATTTAGTATGTTCAAAATCTGTGAGAATTGGTTCTCTCTGTCAACTATGTGAGTCTTGGGGATCAAACATAGGTTGTCAGGTCTAGTGACAAATACTTTAACCTGCTCACACATTTTTCTGGCCCTTTTGTTGCTTTGTTTCATTTTGCATTTATTTCTCTCACTAATTTCTGTTGTTTCCATGTTTGCAATTGAATTTGGATGCTAATATCTCTTACAATAAGTGCAGAACACACAACACACACACACACACACACACACACACACACACGAAGATACCTTTTATATATGTGCATGCCTGCAGTAGTCAAAGGATAGTACCAAATCTCATGGAGCTGGAGTTACAGAGGGTTACCAACCACCCAATGTGGGTTCTAGGAATGTTAGTCTGCTGTAAGAGTAGCAAGTACTCTTAATCACTGAGGTATCTAGCCCCAGAAACTGTGTTCTTAAAAAAAATGTCAGCTGGGTATGGTGGTGCCACATGCTTATAGAACCAGCACTCGGGATGCTAAGGAAGCATGATCTCCTTGAGTTTGAGACCAGTTTACCTATGTAAAAAGATCCTGTCTTTTAAAAAATGGGTAATTTTTTTTTAAAAAAACTTATTGATTCCATTAACTTGAGACTGAAATGAATATGTCTTTTGATTATAAGCATAAAAAGTAAACTACTATAACACTTGTAACTTTGTTACCAACAAAAATCTTAGGCTTTAACTATTATAAAGCTGTGCTTTGAAATACTTTTACAATCAACGTGATGCTTCAAAATTAATGAAAATCTCCACTCCTAGTCCTTGCTATTTAAGATACTAATTAAAATAACCTATATTATTTTACTGTAAAATTTTAATACTTTACTGTGTTTCAATGTAATTGGTTTTCTATGTAATCATTGATATTTTGTTCATTTAGATACAATGCTGTCCAGACTGGCACAAAAATTGTTAATATTATCTGCCCTAAATAGTCAGCCAAGACTCACCAATTGTTATTTTTTTCAGACGTTATTGATTTGTACTGGTAATGACCACTTTAGTCATTATTCTTGGAATGATCAGAATAGTGATTTAGCCTCTATTGGGTCACAAAGGGAATGACTTCCATGGAAAGTGTTCTTAGAAACAGGAGTCCCCAGGGACAGACAAATCCATACTCTATTACTTTTCTTACTGTCATTTTTGAAATTTCATTTACCCACAGTTAAGGAACAAAGGACAAAGCTGCTAAGTTGAATATGTCACAGACATGGTTCACTTATAAATACTTCTAGGTTTTATAAGAAGCAGCAAGCAGTCCTTTCAACATTTTGATCAAATTTTCTTTTCTTCTGAATTATCTTTGGGTTACATAGTCACCATTTCAAGCAACTTTCCAGTGAGTTCTTTGAAATACTTCCACTTTGAATTTTTATTGACAATGTGGATTGTACATTATCTATTTGTATTTCACTATAGAAGAATTCACAATGACTTAAGTGATTGATATGGCATCCCAAAATATGCCTCTTTGGCATAATGAATATTTTGAACTCAGTTTGGGGGTCAGGGATCTAATTTCAGATAGTTTTTCCCTATTAGCTAAGACCAGTATGGGACTGTGTAGCCAATGCTCATCTTGAACTCTCAATATTCCTGGCTCAACCTCTCAACTGCTATGGAGTACAGACCTATGCCACCATGCATAGCTCTTTCTACTGATTAGTTTGAAAAGAAACTATCACAGGAGAAACTCAAGAAATAGGTTACCTTTTGTAGATTTTGTATCTACAAAGAATGGCTCCACTTGTTCTCTCTCTCTCTCTCTCTCTCTCTCTCTCTCTCTCTCTGAAAAAAGTACAAACAAATCATTAGATACTGTTATCAATAATGAAGACACCAACAAATGTTATAGAACTTACTCTTGTTTACTACTTGTCCTTGGTATCTCTTCAAAATCAGCCTTTCTAGAGTTTTCTTCCTGTTTCAGAGAATATTGGTATGTAAGTGAATAAAAGGACTTCATTTCACCTGGAAATGTATCTTCTACATTTGAGTTAAAGTTCACAGGGGGAAAAAGCCAAATCTGTGTTAAAGATAATACAAACCTGATTGACGACAACTTTCATGATTGCTGAGCATCAAAATCTTACAGTTCCAGAGGCAAAGTATCTTGGGTTATTTAACTTCATTAGCAGCCAAATGTTCATTGTCCACATCTGTGAACAACCTAACATCCATTCTTGTGACTATTACTATTAGGTAAATCCTTTTGGAATGTCCTAATAGACCACTAGCTTCCACTATCCCAAAGGATAATAAGGACATATGATAACATCTGAAGTCTATAGGTGAGATTTCTCAACATAGCTGTAAACTACTCCCTGATGTTCTCACTTAATGTATTTAAAAATTCTTTAATTTATGACTATCTTTTTTACTAACTGTTGAAACTTCATTGAACTATTACCATTTTAGAACAAAGTGTTTAAGGGTCACGTAAATTTTTGTTTCCTGGCCATGGGCACTCATACGTGGCTTTAGAATAAACTCTTTTATTCTTTTCTGAGGTGAAAGTTGGGCTTATGTATGAACACATGAGGTATAGTAGCATTAAATATTTGCTTATCTTTTCCTGTTAATCTCTATGCTTATTTGGTAATATCTGAGGAGTATCTGTATCTAAGTTAATTTTGTTATGACAATGTCCATCTCCTGGTTAGATTCTTTACCTCCAGCATATATTTTATGCTCCAGCAATAGAAGCATGATATTTATAATGCCACCCTTTTATTTTTGTTGTTTTCTTGACTTCATTCTTTCTACATATAAAATTTTACCTGGATAATTCTATTCAATTTTCTATACTTAATAATAGCATACTTATGAATCTTGATTCATTAGTAAATATTATGAGTTCTACTTATTCCAAGTGTCTGTCTTTCTAAGCAATCCAAATTCCTTGTTTTCTTCTATGCTCAAATAATACTTGGGGTCCCTCTACCTCCTCTAATCTTTTCTTGTATTTTTTGTCTTTCTTGTTACTTTCTTGCCTGTTTCAAACTTGTATTTCTGCTATTGCCATGTCAGAACATTTGGATGGAATAGTGTCATACTTTAATGACCTACACACATGAAGGTCATTAAAAACAAAACCCAAAGCTTAGGTTCATCAAATTATCTCAAGCCTGTTCACTAGGAGTCTTTAAAAAAGACTGAGATTTAATCAGCAGTTACAAAAGTGCCTCCGAGGAGAAGATACATTCAATAGGATTATTTCCTTGCTTCGAGGAGGACAACAGATGCAATAACCTTAACTCATTTAAGATATCTTCTTCCTGGTACATCAAGTCAGAGATGGCAAACCCCCAGGCTTCTAATCTTTATTTATTTGCTTGCTATCTCTCCCACCCTTGTTTTCTCTTCTTTCTTCTCTGGCTCCAGTCCTTAAGTGAACTGTAAAATGCTACATTTGAGTATAAATTTATGTATTAATTCATGCTTAGGAAAATTGGTAACAAGAATTTTACTAAGATTTTCTCGGTTGGTTTGTATTTTTATATTTATTTTCACACTCATTCACAACCACTTTTTCTGCCCTGTATTTGTCAATTCAGTGCTCAGTGTAAATTTTAGATCTTTTACTTTGCCTCCTCCTCCTCCTCATCTTCTTGTTTCTCCTCCTTCTTTTTGTTTGATACAGACTTTTGATATACAAGATGTTGATATATAGCTCAGTTGACCTTGAACTCAATCATACTATCTCAGCCTATTCACTGAAATCACTGGTGTGCAGCACGATAATAGATTCCTTTTCATATTCATTCTCTCAAATAGAAGAAATTTAGGCCAATATTTTATTTCCTCAATCATCTACTTTTCTCTCACCGAATTTCTGATTACTGTAATGTTATTTTGATAAAGATTTGGTCAACTAGTGACTATCTCCTTCAGAAAACCTACCACCACTATTACTAGTCGGCTGTAGTGGCCTTGTGGCTGTCAAGATGGCACTGAGGGGAATTGAGCAGGGTGAAGACCAAGTTGTTTACAAGAAAAGAGGATTGAACCCCTAGAATCAGGAGAGATGACACAGGCACATGATCCCCTCGTGGACACTGTTGAAAATACTAGGTGCCTAAATGCATGGTTGAGTGACCTCTTTGATGATTGGTCTAGGGAAGGGAACCTCTCCTCTGCTCTTGTGGTCTCATGTTTTAAAAGTGCTAGCTGCCTATCAATAAATGAGTTCCTACTTGATTTGACTCCCTGCTGCATCTAATTGTCTCTGGATAAAGGGGAGGCTGGGAAATAGGCGAGCTGCACACTTACCCTTCCTCTGTCCCAGGCTGCTTCTTCCAGAGACGTCCTAAGGTTCAGGTGGAGAAGAAAAAGACCCCTACATTAGTCCTTATATTTCTCCCTGAGTGATTGTTTAAAAAACAATTTGTATAAATTTTATAACCCTTTGCATAAAAATTAATAATCATATATATACATACATATATTATGTATAATAACCAAGAACACTGTCAATAGGACTAAATAACAGCCTACAGAATGGGAAAAGATATTCACCAACCCTAAAAGTGATAGAGGATTGATTTCAAAGATATATAAAGAACTCAGGAATCTAGAGCCCAAAACCTGGAATAACCCAATCAAAAAATGGGGTTCAGAACTAAAAAGGGAATTCTTATCAGAAGAATTACTAATGGCTGAAAGGCACCTGAAAAAGTGCTCATCATCTTTAGCCATCAGAGAAATGGAAATCAAAACAACTTTGAGATATCATCTGACACCTGTCAGATTGGCTAAGATAAAAGACACAGATGACAGCCTATGCTGGAGAGGGTGTGGAGCAAGGGGAGCATTCCTCCATTGTTGGTGGAGTGTAAACTTGTTCAGCCACTTTGGAATGCAGTATTGTGGTTTCTCAGAAAACTGAGAATCAATCTCCCCAAGGACCCAGCAATGCCACTTCTGGGTGTATACCCAAAAGACGCACAGTCACACTCCAATGGCAATATCTCAACTATGTTCATAGCAGCATTATTTGTTTCTTTTTTCTTTTTTTTTCTTTTTTTAAATGAATTTAAAATGCTGATAAGTTAACAATAACTATGAAGAATGTAAATCATAAGTATGACTTATCAAGGTTGATAATACAAATAAGATTGCTACACATATATTTACTTTGTGTTCAGCTTTCTCTCTGAATTTTTTTCTTTTTCATCCCTGTATATCCTTATTCAAGGTCCCTTTCCCCTCCCACCACATCAGGTCATTTTTTCTTCTCCACAACTCCCCATCCCCTCCCTGGGCAGGGAGCAGACAGTCCTATGGTCCCACTGACCCAATAATGCTTAGATCAGTCTCCACTCCTGGCAAATCCAGTTTTGTCCCCCCTCCCTCAAGAGTGAGTCAGGTGTTCCTATAGTTTGAGTGGGATCTGAAGGGTCATAGCAGCATTATTTGTAATAGCAAGAACCTGAAAACAACCTAGATGCCACTCAACTGAAGAATGGATTAACAAACTGTGGTACATCTACACAATGGAATACTACTCAACAGTAAGAAAAAAATGATATCCTAAAATTCGCAGGCAAATGGATGGATTTGGAGAATATCCTCCTGAGTGAGGTATCACAAACTCAGAAAGATAAGCAGGGGATGTACTCACTCATTAGTGGAGTCTAAACAAAACCAAAACCAAACCAAACCAAACAAAAAGCAAAGCATGCCCAAGCTGCAAACCACAACCACGGAACAGCTTGGAATCAGAAACACCTTGGAATGACACCTTGGATCCTACTCCACCTAGAGGAACACCTGACTCAGTCTTGATGTTGGGGGTGGAGAAAACTGGATTTGCCAGAAGTGGAGGCTGAACTAAGCAATATTAGGACCTTGTGACCTTGGGATCGCCTGCCCATGGGGGTGATGGAGAGATGTGGAGAAGATAGAATGACCTGATGTGGTGAGAGGGAGGGGGAAAGGACCTTGATTAAGGATGTACACGGATAGAAAATGTTACTTCTTTATTCATAATAATAAAAAACAAAACAAAACATAAAAAACAATTTCTATAAATTCTATAACCCTTTGCAAAAAATTAATAATCATATATATACATACATATATTATGTATAATAACCTGTGACATGTCAGGTAAGTGTCCTCTGTAAATTACTAATAGATCAGATACATATACTGTATTGCTAAGGGTGGAAGTCAGGGCCTCATATATGTTAGGCAAGTACTTTACCACTGAGCTATATCTCCATTCCTTATAGCTCAATTTTTTTGCACAACTTTTCTTCAGTTGAATATTATTTTTTTCTATCTTATTTTTGTTTAGGTGCTTTATTTAACTATAATTGATCTTATTTTTGTTTAGGTGCTTTATTTAACTATAATTGACAAATAGCCAACTGTATATTCACACTTTAGTATAATTTGATTTGTTTTAACATATGTATATGTAGCTGGAACTGCAGCTGCATTTAAGAAGCTGAGCATATTTATTCCAAATATTGTGCTTGTGTCTCTAATACCTGTTCTGGGAAAGCAGAGATGGAGGATCATGAGTTTAAGGCCAGCCTGAGTTATCTGATCTTTCTATTGTACCAGATTAATTTGAATTTAATAAAATTTTGTATATATAGTATCAGATGGAACTTTTTATTATCTGACTTTTCTGTTGGTATAATTGTTTTGAAAAATAAATGTTACATATTAATAATTCTGTCATTTTGTTGCTAGGAGTGGATATTTGTAAATAGTGACAATTGTGGATTTCCTATCATTTGTTTATCTATTTGCCTCCTGATGAGCATTTCTGTAATTTGAGTTTCTATTATTATAAGTAGAGTTCCCGTGAATATTTGTATTCAAGTGTATGTAAATCTTCATTTGGGTTTATACTTTCATTTACTTGGAGAAGTACCTACAAGTGGAACAGCTACCTTGTGCAGTAGGTATTTGTTAAGGAGGAAAGATAATTCCTCTTCAACCATCCTAAAATTAAAATCGGGACAAATGCCATTACAAAAGACAGATTAGCAAGCTTCTCAATTGAAGTTTTTCTTCCCAGATAACTCCAGTGTCGTGTTTACAAGAAATTAACCACCACAGAAACATATTTTAAGACAAGATTCTTGTATCCTGTTTAGTTTAATACTTTAATAAACTATCTTACTGTTTTCCAGAATGGTGTTACTATTTTATTTCCCTTCAGCCATATATGAGAGTTCTAGTTTTTTCTTCTGTTTATTCTACTCTATTAGGTATAGTGGTTCATGCTTATAATCCCACTATTTGGGATACTTAGACAGAAAAATGAAGAATTAAAGGTTATCCTTAGCTACAGAGCAAATTGGAGACAAGCCTGGACTATGTGAAAACTTACTTCCAAAAACTGTATGTTTAACTTGAAGTGTCTTTAGAGATCAGGAATCCAGAAGAGGTTCTTGAGAAGGGTGAGGGGAAGGGACATTAATAGAAGGAGGGGATAGTAGAACACATGTAATATTAAATAAATTGGAGGAGAATACTGGAGGTTAATGGTTTAAGACTGGATGGGGGAGGAAGATTTGGGATTGGAGAGGTTGATGTGGGTTAATCAAAGATATCTGAAAAAAAGCCTATGGCAGCACACTACTTTGTAAGATAATGTAAAATGGAATTTGAGTACGGGTGCCTTGTATGTATGGACAATACTCTCAGAAAACAGATTATTAAAGGAAAAGCTCAGTGCCAGAAAAGGGATAATCCCTGTGGTCAGGTAGGCTCAGAGGCCCTCTAAATAACAGAGGCTATTGCCATTGCTGTTGATTACTGTAACTGCATGAGAAAACCCTATTGCTGAAGACACTGAATATTTTAGCTGCAGAACATAAGGAAATTAATTCCAAACAGACAGAGAAACATCTTCCCTACTGGTAGGCTTTATTAGTGTTGAAAAGTACAATAAAAGCTGCTGGGGAAGAAAAGACATCAAAGATGTTATCAATCATGCTGTAATACTGATCTGCCACACAAGATGTGCTCTCAGTGCATCAGTGGCATGGGGTAACTAACATTTTCTTAGTGGATTCAAAGTATGCTCCTTGGTCAAAAGTTCTGAAAGGAACTTATTTTTCATTTTTGCAGTGGTGAGTGGTTAATGCAGAGAGGAATAACTGGCCAAGATGATAAGACCTAAGTGACTCTGAGTGCTGTTGCAGAATATTTAGCTATGTACAGATGTGTAATATTTGTTTATGCTGTGGAATGTTACTTTATACTGTGTAAAACAGGTGTTGTATTTATGCTGCATTTGTTTAATGATGTAACAATGTGTTACATTTGTTTATGCTGTGGAATATTTAACCATGTAAAGATGTGTTACATTTGATTTACACTGCATTTCATTAATTATGAAAAGATGTATTGTATTCTATTTCACCTTGCCTGCCTAAGGCACCTGATTGGTCTAATAAAAAGCTGAATGGCCAATAGCAAGATAGGAGAAGATAGGCAGGGTTGGCAGGCAGAGAGAATAAGTAAAAGGAGAAACTAGGAACAAGAGGTAAAAGAAGAAAGAAGAGAATGGGGAGTAAGAGAGGGACCTGCTTGCAGCCAGAAGCCAGACAGCCATCAGCCAGACATGGAAAGTAAGCTATGCAGTGAACAAAATTAAAGATAGAAAGCCCAGAGGAAAAATGTAGATAGAGAGACACATATTGAAATAAGAACCAAACTAAAGCCTAGCATCCAAAACTAAAAATAAGTCTCTGTGTCATGATTTTAAAGCTAGCTGGTGGCCCACAAGAAAAAGCCTGTTACAGAGTGCTTAGTTCTAAATAGGATATCTATATATGGTTAGGGAGCACTATTTAAAGTGTTTGAGAATTAACATTTTTTTTATTATAACGTGAATGTTTTTTCACATACTGCCCCAGTAAAGGAATATACTTTGTAAAACAAGACCTTTCTATGTAGGCACCGATAACTTGATACTGGTTACATAGCCCAGACTGAACTCAAGACTTAAGGAGATTCTTCTAATTCAGCCTTGAGTGCTGGGATGGGAACCACCATATTAAATAGGAATAGACTTCTGTATGTATCAAACTCAAGTCATTGGAGGCAATGAGACAAGGGAAGTATGTTATAGATGGAGTTACCTTACAGTTATTTTTTTACTTCAGTTTTGTTTCAGAGTGTGTGATCAAATCACTTTATTCAGAGTTATAAAAGAGTGGGAGAGCTAAAGAGATCAATGAGCTCAGACCACCTCAGCCAAGCAGAATCTCCCTTGTCTCTTGCTTTCTGAAAAACAATTATAACTATCCAGTGAGCATTTCTCCACTCAAGAATTTGGGTTTGATCATCAACACCATAAAAAGAAAAGGGGGCGGGACTTGTACAAGTTGAACATAGTGGTACACAACTATAATCCTAGCACTTGGGAAGCTGAGACAGGACGATAGCCATAAAACTGAGTTCAGATTTTTTTGGCTACATTTGAGTACTTTCCTATCTGGGACTACATAGTAAGACCTTGTAGTCTACTACAAAAACATGGTGGTAAGTATAGCTTTGTGGTAGAATAGCTTCCTAGGAAGCACCAGGCCATGGGGTTCATTCTCAGCACTAGAAAGAAATGACTCTTCTAGAAATGCAATAGAACATGTCTATGTTTTGAGCAACAAACAATGAATTTTACTTTACAACAGCTGCATACACTGTAAAGAAATTGATTTCACTTATGCATGCTGCTCAACATGGAGACCAACTGTAGTGACACACAGCTTTATGTGCAATGTTAGCCTGATGTATATTAATACAGAACATCCTTGGGCTTTATTGCTGATGAGTTGATGGGTCGTGTGTAACTGAGGTAAAAATCACTTTGGCAGTTCAGTAAATATTCTTCCTGCATTTTCTACAGCAAAAAGAGCAATGATCTGTATAAAAGCCATAAAATACTTGGGAAATGCAGCACAGTAGGACAAGATTTTACCTACTTATGTATTACTTTCTACTCAAATTGTCACTGAACCATCAAATACTAGGTAAAATATGGATGAACTACATCTAATATATAGCACATCTTAAAACTAAGGAGGTACATTATGCGGAGGACTCACCTGGGGTTGTGGGTGGTCTGAGGCCAAAATGCCTTTCGGCATGGTCTCATCTCAAGATACAGGGAGCAAGATCACACAATCATCTTTGGCCATCACCAGATGACATCTACATCTAGACAAGAAGCATGACTTTAAGGTGGTTGGCCCTTTTTGTCATACAACAACTCTTGGAGACTGAGCTGTGTCTTTCAGCCACCGACCCTCTTAGCAGCTGGGCTAATGAATGTCTCCATCTTAAAAATGGAGTCTGGATAACTTATGTATACAATTATATCATCTGCAAATAGAGATAATTTCACTTTTTTTCTAATTTGTATCCCCTTAATTTCCTTTCATTCTCTTATTGCTTTAGCTAAAACTTTGAGAACTATATTGAATAGATAAGGAAAAAGAGGATAGCCCTGTCTTGTTCCTGATTTTAGTGGGATTGCTTTGAGTTTTTGTCCATTTAGTTTGATGTTGACTTCTGGCTTGCTGTATATCACCTTTATTATATTTATTATATTTAGGTATTTTCCCTGTATTCCTGACCTTTCCAGGACTTTTATCATGAAGGAGTGTTCGATTTGGTCAAGGATTTTTCTCCTCTCATGAGATTATCATGTGTTTTTTTCTTTCAATTTGTGTATATGATGGATGACATTCACTGTTTTTGGTATGGTAAACCATCCTTGCTTCTCTAGGATGAAGCCTACTTGATCATGGTGGATGATATTTTTGATATGTTGTTAGATTCGGTATGCCAGAATTTTGTTGAGAATTTTTGCACCAATGTTAATGAGGGAAATTGGTCTATAATTCTCTTTCTTTGTTGTGTCTTAAAGTTGTACCAAGGAACTCCTACAGCTCATAAACACCTTCAGCAATGTAGCAGGATATAAGATCAACTAAAAAAAAAATCAATAGCTCTCCTATACACTAAAGATAAAAGGACTGTGAAAGAAATTAGAGAAACATCACCCTTTATAATAGCTGAAAATATCATTAAATATCTTGGCTTAACTCTAACCAAAAAAGTAGCAGGCCTCTTTGACAAAAACTTTAAGTCATTGAAGAAAAAAATCAAAGAGGATATCAGAAAATGGAAAGACTTCCCATGCTCCTGGATAGGTAGGATCAACATAGTAAAAATGGCAATTTTACCAAAAGCAATTTATAGATTTAATGCAATACCCATCAAAATCCCAACACAATTTTTTTACAGACCTTGAAAGAACAATACTCAACTTCATATGGAATAAGAGGAAACCCAGGATTGCCAAAACAATCCTGCTCTATAAAAGAACTTCAGGAGGCATCACCATCCCTAACTTCAAGCTATACTATAGAGCTACAGTAATAAAAATAGCCTAGTAGTGGCATAAAAACAGACTTGAAGATCAATGGAAATGAATCAAAGACCCTGACATTTACACTAATGAACACCTGATCTTTGACAAAGAGACCAAAAATATTGAATGGAAAAAAGATAGTATCTTCAACAAATGGTGTTGGCATAACTGGATGGCAGTGTGTAGAAAAATGCAAATAGATCCAAGCCTATCACACTGCACAAAACTCAAATCCAAGTGCATCAAAGACCTCAACATAAAACCAGCTATGCTGAACCTGATAGAAATGGAAGATGGAAATACCCTCCAATGCATTGGCACAGGTGACCACTTCCTAAATATAACACCAGTAACACAGACACTAAGAACAACAATCAATAAGTGGGACCTCCTGAAACTGAGAAGCTTCTATAAGGCCAAGGACACTGTCAATAAGACAAAACAACAGCCTACAGAATGGGAAAAGATCTTCACCAATCCCACAACTGACAGAGGACTAATTTTTAAAATATAGAGAGAACTCAAGAAACTAGAGTCCCAAACCCTAAAAAACCCAAGTAAAAATGGGGTTCAGAGCTAAAAATGGAACTCTCAACAGAAGAATTACAAATGGCTGAAAGGCACTTGAAAAATTGCTCAACATTTTTAGCCATCAGAGAAATGCAAATCAAAACAACTTTGAGATATCACCTGACACCTGTCAGATTGGCTAAGATGCTGGAGAGGATGCAGAGCAAAGGAAATACTCCTCCATTGTTGGTGGGAGTGTAAACTTGTTCAGCCACTCTGGAATGTAGTATGGCGGTTTCTCAGAAAACTGGGAATTAATCTCCCCAAGGAACCCAGCAACATCACTATTGGGCATATACCCAAAGGACTCATATTCCCACTCCAAAGGCATTAGCTCAACTATATTCATAGCAGCATTGTTCATAATAGCAAGAACCTAGAAACAACCTTGATGCTTCTCAGCTGAAGAATGGATTAACAAGCTGTGGTACATCTACACAATGGAGTACTACTCAGCAGTAAGAAAAAATAACATTCTAAAATTTGCAGGGAAAAGGATGGATTTGAAGAATATCATACTGAGCAAGAATCACAAACCCAGAAAGATAAGCAGGGAGGTACTCACTCATTAGTGGACTTTAAACAAAAAACAAAGCATGCCCAAGCTTCAAACCACAACCACTGAACAACTTGGTATCTGAAACACTTTGGAAGGGCACCTTGGAGCCCAATCTCTCCAGAGGAACACCTAACCCATTCTTGATATTAGGATTAGGAAATCGAACTTTCCTGGAGTGGATGCTGAACACCTTGGGACCTCTTGCCTTTTCTGTGGAGGGAATGTGGGGATGGGGAGAAGAGAGACTGAAGACTGACCAGGAGGGGTCAGGAGGGGGAAGGGATTTTGTACTAGGGGATAATGGATAAAACCTAAGACTTTATTCTATAAAAATAAAATGATTAAAAATTTCCAAGGTGAAAATATACATATATAAAAATAGTAATGACAACTAAAATGAGGCCACGAATTTCAGAGAGATCATGGATATTATACAGGAGAGAATCTATAGAAGGGAAAGTGACAAAATTTAATTTAATTTTAAAAAATGATTATGAAAAACACTTGGATAAAGATCTTACAAGTGACATCCACACAGTGGCTTCTTTGAGAGCCATTTCTCCCCCCCCCCGACAAAGGCCACCATAGGACTCTGCTAAACCAATAAACCCTTATTAGCAAATCTTTAGATTCTGGTGTATCCAGCGCCTCTCCACCATGGCTAAGGTTGTCGTTGATCTTTTTCTCCTTTGTGTGGTCATCACAGATGCCATTTCTGTTTTATTGATGATTATGTGAGACTTTTAATACATAAATGAACGGGTATTGGTGCCTCTTTATTTTTTAAAAAAATGAAAAAGTGCCACCTCATATTCATAGAGTATGTATTTTGTGAGTGTGTGAGCATTTAATTGAAAATAAGAACGTTAGAAAGTACCTTTTTGGTTTTACTTTTTTTAGCAGCTAATGTGTAGGGAGACATTAAACCCACACCAAATCATGTGGGGATGAGGATCCCCAATCATCCTTTCCAGGTAGCCAGTCCCATAGGCTGTGCAGCTCAGATCTCCACCTCAGTGGTGTCAGCCTTTGGGGCAGTGCATATCAAAAGCCGAGAGCTCTTGGTTTGTCTGCACACTGCAAGCTGCTGGTAGAATACACAAGCTCTCTGGTTTCCCAGCTCAACCTTTCATAGACTGACAGCCATGCCCTGAGTCTGATTAGTCAGCCGACTCAGGTTATCTTCAGGGAAGCTATGGAGATGTGGATTGTTCAGTTCATCTCTAGGATTGCATGGTGAAGACAAACCAAATGCTTTTCACCATTGAACTAACTGTCTGTACATTATCTCTGGTAACAGTAGAGTACTGTGGTCTTGGGGAACACACAGAGGGAACATGTAGCCAGGATCACATACAAAGATTGGTATTTTGTAAGCCTGCAGCTGACAGGCTGTATGTGGTACTGTAGTGTTCACCATAAACAGGTGCAAGCTTCATGAACGTTTCATACTGAATTACAATTGAGTAGATACCAAAAACATAGTGGTAAGTGTATTTTAGTAGCAAATGAGGCCGTTAGTTTTAGGGTGAATTTCCCACTGTTGATTTTACTTCAAGATGTACCAAGAAAAAGGTTTTTGTTTTGTTTTGTTTTGTTTTTTAAAAGATGTTTTTAAGCTGTAGCAGGCATATGCTTCATTTACTTCCAAAGAGGCAAAAAGCAGCTAGACTCGTTATAGCATGTACTTTGCTCCATTGTGTGGGTGGATACCTACACTTTTTTAGTAGTGATCTTAAGCTACTCACAGCCAGGCAGGTGTGGGGTTTTGTAGGATTTAGTGTCTGAACATTTCTTTTGGGAAGGGGCTGGAGTGAATGTGCTGGGATGGGAGAGAAGCAGAAGGAAACAGGAGTGTGAGTGAGTGTGCATGTGTGGAAATTCACCATCACCCCTGAAGCTAGCAAGCAACCGCTGTTGGCCCAGTTTTACTCATGACTGCAGCGTGTATGTATTTCTTCACCATGTTTTCTAACGTACACTAAGAGAATTCATCACATCATCTTGCTCAGATGGCTCAGGATTGTTTCTTTGGCTTACCCCCTGATCCTGGGTTCTATAGTGTTTCTATAATTATGAATAGTGTTGCACTGTAATCTATCATATAGAGCTATATGTATGGAAATTTTTGATCAGTTTTTTAAGAGATATATCCTGTTTGCAAAGGCACAATAAAATTGCATCTTCTAGATTATAGGCAATAAAGGTAACAATAAACCTTACTTAAATCATAAAAAAAGATCTTACAAGTGACAACACAACCAGCCACAGAATAAGAAGAACAATACATAGAATAAAAAAGGTAAAAAGCCCAGAGATAAAACATAGTTAAAGAGACATGGGGTAATTTAATTTAAGTTAGAAAAGCTGGCTAAGAAGAAAGCCAAGCTAAGGCTGAACATTCATAAATAAGAATAAATCTCCATGTATTTATTTGGGAACTAGGTAGTGGGTCCCCAAAAAAGAAGAAAAAAACCCTACACTAACCACTAGCTTCTTCTCTTTTGTTTTTATTTGTCAACCATTGTATTTCTAAACTTTCCTTTCTATATTGATGCTAATATGCTTTGTTAATCCCACTGGGCCAGAATAAGACTACTACCACAATTTTGAGCCAAATATAAAGCAAACTTTAATTAAATATTGGCTGGGGTGATGAGCTCTGGCCAGGGCCCTTCCAGGGTTCCCAGAAAATGGCCATGAGCTATGTACCTCCTGCCTTCATCCAATGGGGGTAAGCATACATCCTGGCATAGTTCCTACCTATGTGCCTCCTGCCTACTTGTGATCAAGCACATCCAGAACAGTTGGGTCAAAGTTGATTAGGGAAATAAAACAAGTGGCTTGTTATCTTATATGAACAACAGCCTTCAGCAAGTCTGGAAGTACCTGTCCTTGGGCATGGGGCTTATAGGTTAGAGGCATTTCTGTTTTATGATCTCTTAGGGACAGCAATTAAAACTTACAACTTTGGATCTCATAGCTCATGTTTATCCTACTAAGACAAAACAAAGAAAAATCAGTAGAAAGCTTTTGTAGTTCCATACTACTTCACTTTTCATTTTTTTTCAATATGTTCTCCTTTTCTTTCTTGGTTGCTCTCTCACTCCCTTTCCATAGCCAAACTTGCTGAATTTCCTAATTCGACACCCACTGCAAGCTTCCCATTGCTACTTACTACTCTGTTCTACCTGCCTTTGCTGATTAACATATCTTGGTTGGCATATTATTAGCTTTTTCCAGCTCTCAGAATTTCTTCTGTCCCTAGAGCACTCCTTTCCCTTCACTTCTAGCACACCACACTCTTGAATTTAGCTCTGATTTTCTCGGATATCATTTCTTCTACCTGTTTTTGCATATTCCTCTGTATGTCGGTGTTTTACTCCTGGGTTCTCATCACTCTATGCCCTTTGATTAACAAATTCATGTACTCTTATGACTTATATTACTAGTGTCAGGGCTCTGAAAATAACCTAAAGATTAGCATTGACCATTGCGAAGAGATTCTCTCAGTAATTTTTAAATTTGCTTGAAAGGTAGAGTCTCAGAAGGGAGCACAATTGTTTTCCATTTCCACTGGGAAATCTCACTACCGATCTCAGAAAAGAAATCTGTGCCTATTAGACAGACTTGGTTTCTAGATGCCATTGGTCCCATTGGCTTATTCAAATGCCAATGGGAATTGTTTTATAAGCTAATTTCTGTCCTTGGATCTATTAATTTCCTTCATAATCATTTAAGGTCCCTCAATACCTTCTGCTTCACTGTGAAGAAGGGTATGTAACCTTCAATTCTCAATTCGTCATCCAGCTCTTTTAATCTGTGCATGGCTCCAATGTTGAGAAAGTGGTGTCCTTTTCCTATTTAATGTGTTGTTCATTTTAGTGAACAACAGGGGAAATCTTCTCTTTGCTCCTACAGGATCCAGAGGTTGACTCTCCTATATGATCCTGACACAGATATATCTGAATGCCACACAAATCTCATCATTTTTCACAGACACCATCAATACATTCAACAAGCCCAGAATACAATGCAACTTGTCATGGAAAATACAAAATATTCCTCTCCCAAATACAAAGGGTGGTTGAGCTTAGGACAACCGCACCCATCAGAAGCAGATAATAAGTCAGTATGGAAAAGTAGAAAAATTTTGGGGTCATGGGTAAGAGAAAACAACCTCTGAGGCTGGAACCTAGTTGAAGCCTCAGAGTAAGAGAGTAGCAAGAATTCTAGCACAATTGAATATCCAAGCCATACACCTCATTTTGGCCTGGATCAAGGTCCTAAACATCTAGGGGGATTCCTGAAGCTAGTAAGGGTGGCAGGGGAGAGCTGTGTTTCTATCCATTTATCACTTTCAGATTGCCTTGACTGGGCAAAGGGGATTCAAAACATGACAGACACACCTACAGCTGGGGTCAGGTGAGCTGTATGCTCTGATGGAAACAGAGCTTCTGCTTCTTTGCTGTATACAGGCGAATGAGGAGGCTTTAATTAGAGGGTCTCTGTAGGGGAGTAGTTCAGGCTCCAGTGGTCCCAGGAGACAGAAGCTGTGTCTGATAATTTTGTGAACATACTTCTTGCTTTTGGCTCAAGGTCAACATCCATATTTTAACTAGGGCAAGATCTGACCAGCCCTCTGACCCTGACACATAGAAAATCTTGACATTACTGTAGGTGTGGTATAAAGGGGACTTTGACGTGGTCATGCTTATGTCAACAATACATATTTATATAGGGCTAAACTCACTTCCCAAATCCACCATTCCATAAGAAAAACCTTGAGATGCATCCCTTTTTGGAAATGGGGAAATCTTTGAGGAAGCTCTATAACATTTGCCTCAGGCCAAAACCTGCATTGAACAACTTTATGTTGCTCTTTTTGCAGCCTAAAGAGTGTGAAGCAGAATTGGAATTTATTGAGTTTACAGACTCAAAGAGACAGACCTGAGTACATACACAAAAAGATGCACATTTAAATCATATATCTAATAGTTACTCATGTAATTTTATGGTTTTTGAAGTTACATTGTTCAAAGGATGTAATGTATAACTAGCTTTAAAGATTACATAAAATGCTTCAGAATTAAGAGGTGAATTGGTTTCTTTCTTTTTTAATCTGAAAGGATTTCTCAGCAGGGCTGGAGATTTATTTCAGTGAGCCTGGAGCCTGTCTAGCAAAGGTTCTTGATTCAGTTCCTTGACAATTTTTAAATCAGGGAAACGGCGCACAGGTCTATAATCTCTTTTTCCAGATGTGGGAGCAGGAGGTTCTGGTGTTTCAAGTTATCTTCCAGCTTCAGGTAGCTCCTGACACACCAGGACTACACCAAACACTGTCTTAAAGTCATATCAACTGCCTGACAGGATGTTGTTAGGCAGAACTCAAGGAGTGGCAAACAAAGGATTGAGTGTTCAAGGTCATTTGAGATTGTATGACAATCTATGAGGTTCCTTGTTCAGATTTATCAGTGAGAAAGGATTGCTAATAAAGCTAAAATCAAAGTCATATAAGTTTATGAAGACATATATTTTGATCTTTACCATGAGTTATTAGCTGATAAGTACAGTTCTATTGCAGTAAGTCTTTGATATGGTGTGTTCATTAAATTGTATCCAAACTCTTGATACTCAGTCAGCAAGAAATATAAGCCAGATTTAAAAGGATAATGGGATTTTTATCTTTCCACATGTTCCTACAGTTTTTTCTGCCTTTTTCTCTTGTCTCTCTCTGTTTAGGTCCTGCCTCAGCCCCCTGAGAGCTAGGATAATGAATATGTGCCAAAATACTCAGCTGAAATGATACTAGTTGTTTTTTAAAGATGCTTTGTAAGCTACAATTCAAGGCAGTTTCTTAGAGAGAGCTACTACAGTGACTCCTACATGGAATATATCATTAACAGAATTGTCTATTTTTCTTAATATGCTAACTCTTTAAACATAAGAATCCATTTGTAGTCAGAAGCTATGAGTGTTGAAGAAAAGAATCATTTTTATTGTCCACCATCATCATATACTTTGTGGTCCTTGGGGATTTAACCCAGTGTCTTGCTGGGCTTAGTGATAGAACACTTGCCTAGCATGTGTAGGGCTCTTGATTTGTTTCTGAGCATCACAATAAAAAGAAAAAAGTGAACCCAGAGCATTAGGCATGCTAGGCAAGCATTCTCCTAATGAGATGTATTATCCCTCCTCCATTGTCTCAGTGAGTGCTTTCATCTTTTTTTTTTTTTTTAGAGGAAAATGTGAGGATAAATTTTTTTCCTTTTATTATTATTATTATTATTATGAACAAAGAAGTCATACTTTCTAACCTTGTATATCCTTATTCAAGGTCCCTTCCCCCTCCCAACTTTAATGTGGCAAAAGCACTAGTTCCCACATAAAATCATATCATCATTTGTTTAGGTCCCGTTGCTAGTACAGGCCTTAATTTTTTTTGGTTTAACTTATTATTCATTTAGTTATTTAGAGAAAAAAATCTCACTATGCAACCCTGCCTGACTTGTATTCATTATGCAGTCTAAGTTGCCCCTGAACTCATAGTAATCTTCCTGTCTTAGCTTCTTAGGTATGTGCTTGCTTTGCTTGTCTTCAATATTTTTTATTTTTATTTTATTATTATGAACAAAGAAGTCACACTGTCTATTCTTGTATATCCTTATTCAAGGTCCCTTTCCCCTCCCACCACATCAGGTCATTCTCTCTTCTCCACAACTCCCCATCCCCTCTCTGGGCAGGTAGCAGGCAGTCCCAAGGTCCCACTGTCCCAATATTGCTTAGTTCAATCATTGAACACATATGAAATACTTATGATCACAATATAAACTTTCTAGAAACTACAAAAGCAGGCTCTTCTTTAAGACACAGTCTGATATAACCCAGGTTGCCCTCAAATTTGCTATGTTGCTGACTCTAACATTAGTGTTAGGATTAGTTCTGTGTGCCAACATGCTTAGTCCTGTGCTGTACTAAGATCAGAGCTTTGTGAATGCTAAGAAGCACTCTGCCATGTGAGCTACATAACCCAGTCCCAAACAGCTCTATAGAACTAATTTTTTTCACACAGAAATCCTTAAACTGTAATCTAATGGCATAGTTGTCATTATTTTTAAAAAATTATTTTTCATTTATAAGAATTATAAGTAATTATATATAAGTGCAACAATATGCAAATGTATAAAAAGTAAAGTAAAAGATTAACATATATATTTGTATTATTAGTATGTCACAACTGGACATAGTGGTGTATTTCACTATATAAATATATTTAAAAAGCTAAGTTCAGAACCAAGGCTGATCCTGAAGGTAGAGGAGTCAAGGTTTTTCACAGTTGTTTGTAACTAACTTATACTATAGGCAGTCCTACATATGTAATGTTTACCTAAATTGTACTAGTATTAATAAAAACTCAGGAGTCAGAAATTGACATTAAAAACCTGATAAATCCAAGAAACAGCAGAGTAGTAACTGGCTAATCCTACTCTCCACATTTTTCCAATCCAAAAGCCCCAGAAATCCCCTTTAGCTTCTCTGTCTCTCTTCTTGACCTTCTCTATCTGACTTCCTCAGTCCTCCAACATCTTTATGGCTAATCCCAGTCAGCTAATTCCCGAATCTATCTTTGATTTATGGTGGTTTTATTGGCACAACAGAGTGCAGTGCAAGCAGTTCTTTTGCAACATACATACCTACACTACATAACCTTCAGCCTTAATAATTATACAGGTCCCCGAGGGTTAGGTATCTTGATAGAACATAGATTATTCATTTATAAAAACTTCTCAAGAATGTCCTATCACAGATAAAAAAACACATTTCAGTTCTTTTCGTGGCATGCCTGCATTGATTACGTGTAAAAAGTGTGGAGGCCAAAGGTCAACTTTGGTTACCTTCCTCTATCAACTATATTTTTTAGATAGGGTCTCTCACTGAACATGGATCTTTCAGTTTCAGCTGGACTAGCCTGGCACTAGGTACTCAGGATCCACTTGTCTTTCTCACTCCAGTGCTGGGATTACAGTCACCTCTGGCCACATGAATGCTGGGGATCCAAACTTGCATTCTAATGCTTGCACAGCAAACATTTTACCCACTGAATCAACTCCTTGGCCTGATAATTTTCCTTCTTTTTCCAAGGCTTTAATATTCTCAGTCTTAGCAAATTTTAGTGTCAGTCCAGTAACTCATGAGACTCTCTATCTTTTTCTTTGGAGAATGTCCTGGTGTTTTCTACCAAACTTATTCCATGGAACATTTAGACAGACAGAAAAGAACAAAGTTTATATCATTTAAAATAGTCCCAGTGTGAGGATCCCTATTTACTCTGTATTTATTCCCCCAGGACATGAAACTGTAATAAGAGATTATGTGTCATTTATAACTTCTGAATAGAGCTCAACTGGCTTGAGATTAGTAATCATCCATGATCAGTGAATTAGTTATCTACATAACAAATTCCCATCAAATTTAACAACTCAAAACAGCAAACACTATACACAGTGGTGGATAACTGTTGCCCCAGAATTCAGCAGGCTGAAGCAGGTTCAAGAATTTGAAGTTGGCTTAGGATATAACAAGTTCCAGGTTACTATGGGCTAGAATATGATCAAATTTTACCCTGTCTCAAAAATTGTTTTCATATTTAAAAAATCCAAAAAGATACATAATGTCTTGTATTACTTACGTAGCTTTTATTAGGTCTCAGTTATGGATCTGAAATTCAAGTGTGGCTTAGCTGAGTACCTCTGCTGGCTTCATGAGTACCCCTGGTTCTGGTTATTCTATATGTTGGTATCAAGGTGTCTTCTGGGGCCACAGTCATTCTAAGTTTTTACCAAAGGACATCCACTTTCAAATTCAATCATTTGGTTGTTGGGAAGTCTCTATTTCTTGCTAGCTGTTTATTGGAAGCCACTCTTAATTTCTTTCCATTTAGCCTGTTATAGCAAAGCTCAGAACACATAAGTTGATTTCATCAGAGCAAGCAAAAACTGACAAAGAGAAAATGTAATTTCTTAATCTGTTTTCTGAGAAACTTCTAGTTTCTTTTCTTTCATTTGTTTTGCTTTCTCTGAGGTGCTGCGGACTGAACTTCATGAATGCTAGAAAATAGATCTGTGGCTGAACTAGTTTCTTAGCGTTTTTCTATTGATGTTAAGTCCATGTTAAGTAATTCTATATAAAGGAAATAACTATAGAGAAACTAAATTTAGTAAAAGTTATATCATCAGTGGGGACAGAATTCATATAGTGAGCACCCTGAATCAATACAAGTTCAGAGAACTCTACTCAGCAGGGTAGGCAGGCAGTGCTTATAGAAAACATAATAGATCAGACTTACCTCAGAACTCAGGAGACAGAGGCAGGTTGTGAGTTTGAGGCCAGTCTGGTCTACAGAGCTAGTTCCTAGGAAGGCGAGGCTATACAAAGAACTCAGTATTGAAAAGTGAAACTAAATGAAACCAAACAAAGCCAAAACAAATAAATAGACAAACAAAAAGTAAAAAGAAAAAAGAAAAAGAAAAGAAAATATATACATATAAGTTGCTAGATTTTTGTAGTGGGAGTTTCTCTCCTGCCCTCCAGTTCCTGAATACCCAGAAGCAGATTCCTAAATAATTGGCTTGGAAGCTTAATATTATAGTAAATGCTGGGCCAATAGTTCAAGCATACTACCATACTAGCTCTTACACTTAAATTAACCCATAGTTCTTATCTATGTTTAGCTACATGGCTTGGTACCTTTATTCAGTCAGTGTTCTCATCTTGCTTCCTCTGCATCTCTTCGCTTCTCTGCCTTTCCTCTTCCTAAAATTCTCCTAGTTTGGTTGCCCCCTCCACACACATATCCCCTCACCTATACTTTCTACCTGGCTACTGGCCAATTAGCATTTTATTAAACGAATACAAGTGACATCACTGGGCAACAGACCATTGGAGTGCATTATTAAGATTAGTAGATTACTACCTTCAGCAAACCGAGAGCTAAGAATGTAAGAAGATAACACCTGAAACCTATGGAAAAGAGTTCCCTGTTTTGCTATATTTTACCTACCTAACATCATCTCCAAGGTATTTCTTGAATGCTTTGATTTATGACATCCTTTGTTCCTTGGCCTGTAGATGTTTATGCAAAAATTTTCTTTTCAAGATGTATTGTTTAGGGTAACTTAATGTATTCTTGGGCCATGATCAATCATATTTAGATTATGACTCAGAATAAACAATTTTTTAATTTCTTTCAAAGTCAAATTATTTTGTACTCTATCACACAAATGAGACAGCAGGCCAATACTGTGTATAAGCTGCAAAATGCCTGCTACTTTCTATTAGAAAGTTACCCTGAGTCTGGAATTTCCAGCTCCTTCTTTCAGAGTCTCATGTAGCTGAGGTTATCCATAATCTCACCATGTAGCTGAGGATGACCCTCAACTCCTGATCCTCCTTCCTCTGCCTCTTGAGTGATAGCCTGTCAGGTATAGCTACCATGTTCAGTTCTTAGGATTTTGTTTGTGGACATCCTCAAACAGAGACAAAAAAAATTCTGAAAAATATGATTCAGTATAGCCAAGCTGGTCCACTTTAAACTCACCCTCAAAATATTCTTTAGAATTTCTAAAACCATTGACCAAAATATTAAAATGTGTATTTCACAGAGATTTATTCATCTAACATTCATTTACTCAATATGTTGGCTTCAAAGAATTTATAATTGCACAGGAAATGCAGACAGATGAATGGAGAGCAAGACCCCAGACTGATTTCCTGAGCTGTACATTCTCTGGTTACAAAAATCTATTCCTCAGTCGCCATATCACCACCAGAAGCTCTTTATATAGTTCTTGCAGGATCTTGACCCTATCCCCGCCACAACATTTATTATCACCAATCTCTGATACTAATTTATCTGTTTTTCACCACAATCTTTACATTGCTTTATAGTAGTCCTTTAGGAAATCACTTCTTTCCTCATACTCTAACTCCCAAATTGTTCTTTCATTTTCTGGCAGTAGTTGTACCTATGACATCATGCATTAGGCACACATTCTACAATAGAGCTAGAATACAACCCCCATCCTCCAAGCAGCAACAAGCCTTATGTCAATTCCTATCCTTCTTCCTGGCTCTATTGCTGTTTTTTCTCCTTAATACTTACAACCTTACAATACAGCCTTTATTTTACTGAATGTTTTGTTTGCCTACCTTTATTACACTATTTTTCTCTCTAGAGGAAAATGACTCAGCTATAATATACATTAAACAAACACTTTCAGAGTATAAATCATATATTCACTTGAAGAAGGTAAAGTGCAATACCTGTCTATTAATGAATCATAGCTTTATTGAATTAAGAAAGTTTAAGAAATCATGGTACTTGTCTGCTAATGAATCCAATTTTATTGAACTAAGGAAGAGATGGGGCTAGGCTTTGTTGGGCATGTTTGTAATTTCAGCACTTGGGAGGTAGAAGGATCCCAAAATAGGTGGCAGCCTGTGCTGCACAGTAAGGCATGTAGAAGGAGAGGAGACAGAGGGGGTGGGAAGGGAGGATGGGGAGGGGAGAGAAGAGAGAGAATGAAGAAAGGAGTAAATATGAGAATACAAGGTGTTCTGATGTCATGTTTATACCCCAGCTTAGATAGCATGACTTTAATGGAAACATTTGATTTACATTTTAAAGGAAATGATGCATAGAAACAATCCCAAGGAATTCTTTTGTTTTGTTTTGCTTTTCAAGATAGTCTCTCTGTGTAGCCTTGGCTGTCCTGGAACTCACCTAGGATGCATAAGGTCCTGAATTCTACCCCAGTTGTGCTTTGAAAAAACAAACAAACAAAAAACAAGAATACAGTCTAGAGAGATGACTCCGTGATTAAGAGTACTGTCTGCTTTCCCAAAAAACCAGTGTTTGATTTCCTGTATCTAAATAGTGACTTGCAATCATTCCATTTTGTGATCTCAATTTCCAGGGATCTACTTCTGTCTTTTGGCTTCTATGGGCACCAGGCATGAATGCTAGTTCACAGATATATGCAGGCAAAACATATACACCTATAATATACGAATAACAAACTAGGATAAATAAAAATAGCAGAGGGATTTTAAAATTCACCAGATTTTTCTGCATACTCAGAGAACTAGGTGTTCCTCATTGTGTCAGAGCCAGTGATATGTGCTCACTTTCCATTTAATTTTATTTTCTATTACAGGCACACACAGAAAGGTTACAGTCTGCAGATTCTCTTGCTGGAGGTTGCAGTCAGGTAATTGGATTTTGGATAATAGTTGTTTATAAATGATATACTAAAATTTGCAGGCAAATGGATGGATTTGGAGAATATCCTCCTGAGCGAGGTTTCATAAACCCAGAAGGATAAGCAGGGGGTGTACTCACTCATTAGTGGACGTTAAGCAAAAGCATTCTTATTTCATTGAAAGAGGGGATATCTTTAACATAAATGTCTTGGATCTTCAGCTTTCCTTACAATGATACTATTTGGAACCAGTATCCATCTGCATTTGGTCTCCTAAAATTCCACTAAATTTACTACTGTGCTTCTAAGAATTAAATACAATGAATAGATGAGAAGAAAAGTTAAGTGACAGAAACTTTAAAAAGGCACAGAATTTTGACCCAAACTCCCAGTCCAGTCAAAGAGAATGAGAAGGGATTATATAAGCAAAGGGGTCAACATCATGATGGGGAAACCCACAGAGACAGTTGAGCTACTGGGAGCTCATGGGCTCTGGACTGACTGTTGGAAGCCTGCATGGGACTGAACTAGGCACTGTGAATGTGGAAGACAGTGTATGGCTTGGGCAGATTGTGGGGTCTCTGGCAGTAGGACCAGGATTTATCCCTAGTGCATGAACTGGCTTTTTGGAGCCCATTCCCTTGCTCAGCCTTCATATGGTGGATGAGTTTAGTCCTGCCTCAACTTGATATGCAGACTCTGTTGACTCCCTGTGGGAGTCCTTACCATCTCTGAGAAGTGAATGAAGGGTAGGATGGGGAGAAGCTGTGGGCTAGTAGGAGGAAGAGAGGGAAGGGGAACTGTGGTTTGTATGTAAAATTTAAAAAAAAAATCTTTTAAATAAAAAATAAAACATTCAAAAAATAGTTGTTCATATAATTGGGAGGAAGTTATGTGTTCTGACAGAAATTCACTCAGGATGGTGGGGTTTCTGTGACTTCAATGACTGTAGAGGACAGTCTCCCACCAACTGTTTGGAATGTATAATGTGAGAAACAATCTTTGTTGCATTAAGCCATTGAGACTTTAGAGCTATTTTACTGTTTCTTCACATATCTACCTGCTATCAATAAGAACCTGTGGCCCAACTGGAAAATCCAGAAATTAAGTTAGTATTATTTTTTCCTTTTTTTCATTTATAGTAAGACACAATTTGAACCCTTGGGAGCACACACACACACACACACACACACACACACACACACACACACCCCTCTGTCTAACTTGAAATGAGGTAACAAAATTCTTGAAGCTGGGGAAACACAAGGCATGGAATTACAGTCACATAGATCATTCTGACCTAGCACTGCAGGTAACTGCACACTCACTAAATGATAATAAATGGCCACAGGAAAAGCCTGTAGCTTTCTTTATTCTTTTATTCTTTCTTTTTTGTTTGTTTAGTTTTGTTTTTCAAGACTGGGCTTCTCTGTATAGCTTTGGAGCCTGTCCTGAAATTCACTTTGTAGACCAGGCTGGCCTCAAACTCATAGAGGTCCACTTGCTTCTGCTTCCTGAGAGCTGGGACTAAAGGCATGTGCTACCACCACCCAGCTGCAGTTTTTCTTTTTATCATAATTCTTTTGTGGAATGTATAATATAAGTGAACAATTACTAACTATATTCTGTGCTGTTGTGGTGGTTTATATAAAAATTGCCCCCACAGGATAATAGGGAAGTGGCACTATTGGGAGATGTGGCCTTGTTAGAGTAGATGTCACCTGTTGGAGGAAGTATGTTACTTGGCTGGATTTTGAGGTCTTAGAAGCTCAAGCTAGGCCTAGTGTGTCTCAGTCTCTGCTGCCTGTAGATCCTTATGTAGAACTCTCAGCTCCTTCTCCAGCATCTTGTCTGCCTGCTTACCACCATAATAATGGACTAAACCTCAGAAACTGTAATTTAGCCCTAATTAAATGTTTTTGTTTTATAAGAGTTGCTATGGTTATGGTGTCTTTTCATAGCAATAGAAATTCTAACTTAGCTGGGCAGTCCCAGCACTTGGGAGGCAGAAGCAGGTGGGTCTCTGGGAGTTTGAGGCCAGCTTGGTCTACCAAGTAAGTTCCAGGATAGGCAAGACTACACATAGAAACTCTTACATATATATATATATATATATATATATATATATATATATATAGAGAGAGAGAGAGAGACAGAGAGAGAGAGACAGAGAGAGACAGAGACAGAGAGACAGAGAGAGAGAGACAGAGAGAGAGAGACAGAGAGAGAAAGACAGAGGGAGAGACAGAGACAGAGAGAGAGAGAGGAAGAAGGAGGAGAAGGAGGAGGAGAAAAAGAAGAGAAGAAGAAGAAGAAGAAGAAGAAGAAGAAGAAGAAGAAGAAGAAGAAGAAGAAGAAGAAGAAATCCTAAATGAGACAGAAGTTTTTGTCAGCCAGTGCAGTTCTAAGCTCTAACTGATTACTGTTCTGCCAATCATTTGGTTTTTGAGATGGTTTCAATGTCTTGCTATGGGCTCAAGAGATTTCCAAACTTTTTTGTTTTGTTGTTGAGACAGGGCCTCATGAAACCCAGGAGGGCCTTAAACTCACTATGTAGCTGAGGACAACCTTGATCTTTTTACTCTCCTTTGTCTACCTTCCAGGTGATGGAATTATAAGTGTGGAAACTACAACAGACTTAACTTTCTTCAGCTTTTATCTCTCAGTCAAATGCTTTTTAGTTCTTATTAGGAAAACCATATCCGGTTCCAAAGGAAAAGTGCCATCTGGCTGCTCGTCAGAGACAAGAATGTGCTTCAGGAAGGATCTACTACATAGCCACAGGGAGGATTTCTAGTCCTTAGAGGCTGCCTCATCTGTAGAGAGGAGCTGGATGCATTGTTGGAGATCAGGCCTTCTTGGAGCATCTATTATCCAACAACATAGGGAAGAGATATGAAAGCTCTGCTATTTGGACCTGTGTTGGTCTGAAAGAAAATGGCTCCCAAAGGGAGTAGCACTATTAGGAAGTATAGCTTTGTTGGAGTAGATATAGCCTTGTTGGAGGAAGTGTGTCACTGTGGGCTTTAAGGCTATACTCTGGCTGTACCCATGGTCACACACCACTTACTGTTGCCTGCAATTTGTAGGACTCTCAGCTTCCTTTCCAGCACCATGTCTGCCTGCACAGCACCATGTCCCATCATGATGATAGTGGACTGAACCTCTGAACTGTAAGTGAATCACCACAAGGAACTCTTTTCCTTTATAAGAGTTGCCATGGTCATAGTGGCTCTTCATAGCAATAGAGACCCCACCTAAGCCAGGGCCTAACAGAGAACAGCTCAAATGGTCAACATGATTTGAGATTCCTTTTGGACTGAACTAACTAGTTTGTATTGAGCCTGCATGGTAATTCATCTTCTTTATCTGTTTCCCGTTTTGTTTAAGTATGTTCACCCCTAGTAAGTACTATATATTTCAGGCTCTATCAGTCTTTGTTTCCCAAGAGCCAAGGCATTTTGGTTTCTG
>PVIH01011749.1:24561-67533 GCA_004025045.1 Sigmodon hispidus | reverse complement strand
GATTAATAATAAATATCCCCGAAGCAAAAGGATTCAGTTTATAAAGAAAACTAATTGGATTTTCCCCCATGTGGTACAGGATAAACCTATTTCTGGAGCTCCTACATTTTTTACTGATGCAAATAAAATGGGAAAGGCTGGTTATAAATCAGAAAACTTCAGTAAGGTGACACAGAGTCCTTATGATTCTGTTCAGAAGGCAGAATTGTATGCCATTATTATGGTGTTATTGGATTTTACTAGACCTCTTAACCTGATAACTGACTCTCATTATGCAGAAGGAGTTGTATTTTATATTGAAACTGCTGACTTTATTCCTGATGATACAGAATTAACCCTTTTGTTTGTACAGCTACAGGATATCATCAGAAATAGAACACATCCTATGTATATAACATATATCAGGGCTCATTCAGGCCTTCCTGGCCCTTTAGCACAGGGTAATGATGAGATTGATCGGTTATTGATAGAGAATGTGGTAGAAGCCTCAGAATTTCACAAGAAGCATCATGTCAATAGCAAGGGATTAAAGAAGAGTTTTCCCATCACTTGGCATCAAGCCAAGGAAATTTTGCAAAAGTGTGACAAGTGTTCCCTTTACAATCAACCATCCTTACCTGCTGGGAGTAATCCTAAGGGTACAAGGAGCAATGAGATCTGGCAGATGGATGTGTTTCACTTCCCGGAATTTGGTAAGATGAAATATGTTCATCATACCATTGACACCTACTCAGGAATACAGTGGGCTACTGCCCTGAGTTCTGAAAATGCTATTGCAGTACTCACTCATCTTCTGGAAGCCATGGCCATATTGGGAATTCCTGATCAAATTAAGACTGACAATGCTCCAGCATATGTTTCCCAGAAAATGAAGCAGATTTTTGGATATTATGAGATAAAGCACCTTACTGGGATACCACACAATCCCACTGGACAAGCAGTTGTGGAAAGATCCCATTGCACCTTGAAAGAGATGCTTCATAAACAGAAAGGTGGTATGAAAAACCTAGGGAGAGATTACATAGTACCTTGTTGACATTAAACTTTCTTAATGCTAATGAAAAAGGAACTTCAGCTGCAGAGAAACACTGGTTAATAGAAAGGACTTCTGAGTTGAATCAACCTTTTTTTTTCAAGGATGTACTAACTTCAGAATGGAAGCCAGGGCATGTGCTTCGTTGGGGTAGGGGTTTTGCTTTTGTTTCCACAGGAAAAGAGAAAATATGGGTACCAACAAGATTGATAAAGAACCGATTCAAAAAGGAGAACCCTCCTGAGGAAAAGGAGTAATGGCTCATATGCCGATAAGACAATTGGATATGTGGTAAGGAACATTCATTTAATTGAGGGGGGGGCAGGGTTTTAATTTTGTTTTTACAGAAGAATGGATACAACCCTCTTCACAAAGTAAAATGATGCTGAATGCTCAGACTTTTGAAACGTTAAAAGGACTATAGGGGATTGCAAGGACACCTAACACTGACAGGCACTAAGGGTAATTTCTTTATTCTCACAACTGTACATCTATATCTAATGATTATGTACTTATATATATATAAAGGAGGTCCTGGTTTGGTAACAAAAAAGGCTGGCTTTGGAGGTGGAGCAAGTGGCTTTCTCCCTCTCTAAACCCAAGCATATTGGTAAATAAAACTTTAACAACTCTGTCTCACATCAGAAAAGCCACCTGAAGTGGGATAGAAAATAGATGAAATATATAGGGACCAATCTTATCTCACTTTTATTTTAAATCTTAAATCTTACTTCTTTCTACATTTCCTACTCTCTTAATCTAAAAATCTTGTCTGCACACAATTCTTTCTGATGATTCAATATCTTCAGTTAATAGTATTCATTGGATTCTCCACTATAAAAAACAATTTCTCCTACCAGCACTCTCCAAGGCATCCAGAAGGAAGATGGGGCCCCCACTGAAAAAAAAAAAAGAAGGCAGAAAATGAAAGACCTTTGAGACAGAGAAAGAAGGAACCTGCTGTATGTCACTCAGTGATCACTTTTGAGGTGTAGACCAATCAGGACAGTTGTAAGATAGTTTCATATCATATCTTTAACAAGAATTTCAGATGGACTCACTCAGCACAATGAGAATGGTTATAGACATTTGTGAAATGGTTATATATATATGTTTACAGTTACTTCATTAGGACTTAACCATTGTTTAGTTTACAGAACCCTACAGAGATACCGTCGCCCACAGGCCAGCATGAAGCAACTTAATGAAAGAACTACGTCCCTTTCCCAATAAGTTGGTCATCCAAGAGAGGGTTATGGTCAATTATCATTTTGATATGATGGTTATAAGTTAATCTTGGGTAGAGGATAGAATGATATTGTAGATGTAGGAATTTCAAGAGAGAGAGAGAGAGAGAGAGAGAGAGAGAGAGAGAGAGAGAGAGAAAGAAAGAAGGAAAAGGGAATAGATAGGAGATCATTATACTTGCAAACAACTATTAACCAAAGGATGTATGAAAAATGAATCGCCATGGTACAAACATTTGTATATTGATACAAATGGGAAATCAATCTATATGTTTGATTGAGATACTATGTATATTGCTACAAAGTTGAATGTATAATTGCCTTAATTTACACATGTCTACCTCTGTTTAAAATATTTTGCACATTGATGTGTATTAAGTACATTGCCATTTCCATAATGCAATTTCTACCTCTAATTATTTATGCTAGTCATAACATTTGTTGTAACATATATACAAGTTGTTTTATATAACTCTGTTTAGATATTTTGTATAATAATATATAGTTAGAATATTGTTGTCTTTTGATACAAAATGTGTATTTTGGTCAATATTCACACGATTGTTATACTTAAAATTATTATGGAGGAGCTATACACTCATTTTGGAATGCCTATTTTTACAATGTTAGCTTCACTTTCTTGGTTGATTGGGATTGCAGATTATGGTTACTCAGATTTGCCACCTAATAGTCAGGGTACTCAGGCTTTTTGGAGACATGTTAGAATATACCAGGTAGATAGGCATCTTCAACCACTTCATAGACAAAGAGAATATGCATTCAAGATTTTGTTATCTTGAATTTGGCCTTGAGAGACATGACAACTCCTGGCATCACCGTTCCTTTCTCAAGGTGGTGTTGAGCATCACGGACATCTTGCAAAGAGATTGTCTTGTTTGGTGAACAATGGCCTGAGGGGCAAAGAACAGCACTTGCCCTGACTGCTGTCAGCATGCTCTCTGTCCAATATGGATGAGCAGGATGAAGGATAGAGACTGCCGAAGCCTGCCTAGACAGGATAAGACGGTCCTACCAAAAAATATCCTTCTTCTATGGAGACTTGTCAGATATCATAGGCCCGTAGCCACAAGGATGGATGCTCCCGTTGTACAGAGAAGTGGTAGATGACTGTCCAGGTAGTTAACTGTCGTTGTCTTCTCCAAAATTCTGGAAGTTACTTCATCATGCTTCCAACTTCAGGTATATATTTTCCTTCTCAGGTCTTGATGGTGTTGAAGACTGGATAGTTGAGATTGTTATTACTTCACATCTCAGCAGGGATACTCAGGTATTAGAACTTTATTGTTCGAGATAAACAGCATTGAAGCAATCCCTGTGCATTTCCTCGTATCAACATTTTAGACATTAAATTGCACCTTGTATTTGTTGTTTGTTAGTGGTAGTTTGACCTCACTTATGTTAGTACCTTTCTCTTCCCAAGACACTGCCTTATGATGATCCCTATAGTATGTAGTTTTATATTTAGTTTAGAACCCTCTTATTTAGACAGAAGGGGGAGATGTAGTGGGAAATCTGAAGCTATGCAAAAAAAATCGTGCCAGAGTGCTGAGCCTGGCAGAGTTGGTCGACTGGGGGAAATGACGAAAGAGCGCCGCACCGGAAGTGGACACATGTCGCTGGATGAGTAACGTAGGAGGAAGGACCAGCCGGCTGGGACTGCTCTCGCTCTGCTGCACAGATCATTTCACAGATTGCTCCTGCTCTGCACGGTTAGGATTGCTCTGACTCTCGACAGTTGGGACTGCTCCTGCTCGCTGTGGTGCAGATCATTCGTACTCTCCAAGGTCCTGCTCTCTGCTTCTCCATCCTTCTCCTATTTTTTCTCCTCCTCCCCTGGAACAATCTCTGTTATGTAAGTAACTTTTAAATAAAAATCCTTAGTTAGCATATATTTCTTGGTGGTTTAGTACCGCGATACTCCAGAATTTGGAGGAGTGTAGCTTGAAGTTTTTGATCCATCTGGACCTGTAGTCTGGAGGAATTTTCCCCTCATGATCCCATTGATGCTTATAAAATAATTATACAAAGGCTTATATTAATTACAAACTGTTTGGTTTATGGCTCAGGCTCATTACTTGCTATCTCTTTCAACTTAACTCAACTCATTTCTACTAATCTATGTTTTCCCTTGTGGCTCATGGCTTACCTGTACTTTTACATCTTGCTCTCATGGGTGGCAGCTTGCAGCATCTCTGTCTAACTTTGCCCTCCTTCCCCTTTATCTATCCTTGGATTTCCCTCCTAGCTATAAGCTGCTTTGCCATAGACCAAAACAGTTCCTTTATTTTCCAATAGTAATTCAAAGAACACAGAAAGACATCCCACAACAGGAGAGGGTGGCAGAGATGCATTTTCTGCATAAGGCTATAGCTGAATAAGTAAAGGCAAGATTCCATGAGACCTGGCAGGAACAGCTATACACCTCCGAGAACTGAACGGGCATTTAGCTAGTGCTTAGCAATGATGTTTCAGACTACTGAGATGGGAAGTGCACGTAAGATTCCTAGTTTCAACTGAGACATCAGAAAGACTGCTCGAATACATCCTCTTTTTGAATAGCCTACAAGTTAGGACTAGATTTTATACTTTATATGGTCATAAAATAAAATGAGTAAAAAAGCTAATACTGTATGTAAGTGTATCAAATAAACAATTTCTATCTGGCTCTAGACGTAAAAGTTTAGCCATTCCTACCCTAAAGCCCAGTCTCTGTCTCCCTCCCTCTGTGATATGTATTTATATGTCTATACATGTTCATGAATGCATATGTGGAAGCCAGGGGATGATATTGACTATCTCTTTGTCTGTTACATTCTCTCTATCTATTCTTTTGAAAGATTCTCATCAAACTTTGGGCTCACTGTTTTTCAGATAGTCTGTCTGGCTTGTAAGCTCCAGAGATTCTCCTATATCTGACTCTCCTACTCCTGGGGCTGGAGTTACAGTTTGCATAGCCACATTCAACATTTACATGGTGACTGGGGATCTGAATCCAAGCATTTCATCCACTGAACTGTCTCCCCAACCTGAGATCAGTTTCTAAAACAGTCTGTTTTGTAACCGTGTGGGAATAGCAAAAACCTTAGCAATAGTGGAAAGGTTTATGAACAAGCCTCAACCAAAAACTGACTCACAATTAAATACATAACAATTCTGAGTTGTTTCTGGACATGTTTGCCCATGTTGCATTCTGTGACCTCACTGAGGCCTTGATACTAGACACACAGTTTGAAGATCTGCAGTGTAGGGGTTATTGATTTACATTCCAATTAACACTGACTAAAACACCTTGGCTGAGTTTCCAGACTTTTCTGTTATTAGTGATGGTGTTTACACTGTATAAATGTTTGCTCTTATGGAAACACTATGACTTAGTTACAGAAAACAAAGACACTTCATATTCTTCTACCTTCATTCTTCACCATAGAATGTCAGTAGAGTATAGAATATCCTTCAATGGTATTGCATTAAAATGTTTGAATTTTTAAATTACTGATGAGTTTCTGACTTGAATTTCTTTTTTAAAAGATCATTAAATAATTTGGGACTAGGAATGAAGAAAGAATTTCCAACAATTTCTGAACTGGCCCTAAACTATCTTTCCACCATTTTGTAAGACACAAGCACACGAAGAAGCCATTTCAGAACTGACAATCAGCATACTGATCAACTCTGAAGAATGTTGAAGATGCTTCATGTGGTACATTATCAACTATTTAGACAAGATTCTATTTATGTAAAATGCAAGCATATCCATCTCATTGTGTGAACATTTTAACTCATGTTAAAATTATATGCACACCAAAAGTTGTTTGGAATAAGTTTCATTATAATTTACTGTCAGTAAATATTTGACTTGTATACCTATTTTGCAAACCAATATATCTGGGCTTGTATAAAAAAGGGGGTCATAAATAGAAAAAGTCTAAGTAGCCCTGAACTCACTTAATGACTTAAGCCAAACGTATTTATCAGAAGAAATTAACCCTCTCTTAGGAAAAAGAATCATCAAGCCTCTTTACAATGAATAATTTACCAATAAACATAAAACTCCTAGACATAAAAATGAAGGACAATGATACACACAAAACACACAGTTAAGTTACTGAAAATGACATTTAAAGGGATTTTAGAGCAATCATGAAGAGTATTAGCAAGAAGCTTAAAGGAAAATGAGAGAACAAATGAAGTGTGTCATCCTGAAAGTAAAGAAATAAAAACACTATAAAAGAGAATGAAATAAAATTTAACATCAGAAAATCCATCTGACATAAAAAATTAATCTTATGGACATAGCAGAAAATTGGAGTGAGCAGAAAGGAGAGTCACTAAATTTGAAGACAGATTTGTAGAAATTATCTAATTTAAATAAGCTGGAAGAAATCCTTCAAGTTTCAATTGAGCTTGGGCAACAATATCAAGCAGTCCAACATACATGTAATTGGATTAGCAGAGGGACAGAAGAGAGAAAATGGGGCAGAAAATGTAGGTGGGAATAATGGTAAGAAGCATTCTGATGATGTCTGCAAAGAGAAAAGACTAGAAATTGTATCTAAGATGAGAGCCATTGTTTAATAGATGATCTTAACATTGAATCAATAAGATATTTTACTTTTCTATAAAGCATGCCATGAAACAGTGTAATGGAAAGGGGGAATTAGATGCCTAAAGTCTCTTTTATGCTCTCTCTCTCTCTCTCTCTCTCTCTCTCTCTCTCTCTCTCTCTCTCTCTTGCCCTATCCCTCTGTCTGTCTGTCTGTCTGTCTGTCTGTCTTTCTCACACACACAATGAATTTTATAAGTGTGATATGACATAAGTGTATAATCACAGGAACCAAGCATTTCCATACAACAGTCCCAACCCCATTGGAATCTTCAGAGGCAACATGCTTACATGAATTCACTTCTGTACAGTTCTATGGAAGACTTCTAGAAGATTCTCATTTAGTATTGATAATGATCCCAGACCCTATACCCAGAAAGGTTCTGCCTAGAGGAAAGCCAGGGGACTCTACTGGACTCTTTGAAAACATGCAACCAGCAACACACCACAGAAGAATTGCTTTCTAAGTTCAAGAGGAAATCTGATCTTAAATATTAATTATTGCATGGTCATTTTGTGTAATACATGGAATTCGTGGAAGGAGAATCTCAAATATACCCAAATTTCATGAGTGAGTTCTTTTTCATATTTTTGGAGTTTTTCTCCATAACTAATCTAAACTACTCTGAAAGTGCTTATAAAGTTTAAAAGGTTTTACTATAAAATAAATTAAAAATTTCTAAGCAAATTATTCCACTGAAATTATAACCTAATGAGTATTTTTTGAGTATTTTTTTTATTTTTCTGTCTACAAAATAGTTTTTAGAGCTGCAAAAAAATTATATGTTAAATCAGAGTATGACAAACACTTCCTTTCTACCTAAATATTTTTCTTAAAGAATAATTAACTATATGTCTTGGGCTTTCCAAGCCATGTGATCACTAATAAATATTGAATACTCCCTTAAAGAATACAAGCAGACACAGGCAATAGGTAATAAACAGAGATTATTGTGCTTTAATAAATCTTTACTTACAAAAACAAGTAGCATATTGTAGGCTTTAGTTTATAAGAGTCAGTACTAGATGCTGACCCTTATCTAGACATTATACTGTCTGCTTTAGGTAATATATTCCATTCATTCATTTCATTTTCATTTTTATTTATTATCATTATTGTGTGTGTCTCTGTGTGTGTGTGTGTGTGTGTGTGTGTGTGTGTGTGTGTGATATGTGGGAAGGAGGGGAGGCTTCTGTGCATTCTGGCATACTTGTGAAGATCAGGAAATAACTGATTTAGATTTAGTTCTTTCTGTATACCTTTATGTGGATTAGAGGAATCCAACTCAAATGGTCAGGCTGTAAAGTAAGCATTCTATCTGCTGAGCCATCTGACTGACCCAGCTGTTTCATGTATTCTTGGCAACAACTCTGTGACATGAAGATAATTTGTACTATTTTATTTAATACAACAGAAAATTCACTTATTGGCTTTATATTACCTTGGTGTGCAGAGGAATCAAAATTTGAGCCCAGGATCAATTAGAATATAAAATTTGTCCAGTTCCAAACTGTCATGCTGTGTGAATGTACATCTACCAAAATGGAAGTTCCATCAGCATGATAGCATTGAGCTGTAGGGTCTTTGGAAATGATTAAGTAGCGAGTGTTATAAAGGGAAGGACAGAGTAAATCCTTTATGCCACTCCTTCTGTTTTCTGCCATGTGGAGATATAATATAGCCATCTCTGGAGGATAAAGCAAAAGGCATCATCTTGGAAGCAGAAAACAGCTATTATCCATCAATCAAACCTTCTAGTGTCTTGATATCAGACTGTCTAACCAATGAGATTGTGAGAAAATTAATTTCTGGGCATTTTTAGATTACCAAGCCTGTTATATCTTGTTATAATAAAACACATGATAGTCTTTATATATAGTAACACACATATAGTCTTTATCAACTCAGTAACAAATAAAAGCTTACAGCTTAAAAACCGTTCTAGAGCACAGAAATGGAGCCAAAAACAGCCTCCTGGTTGTGTCTCTCAAGTGGGCCATGGTACATAGTGGAGTTCCTGCTTGGGTTACAAAATGGCAGGTTTGCTGCATGCAGCCTGACTTGCAGAATGCATTCTCAAATTCTCACAGAAGCTTCAGTACAAGTACAAGCTGCTTATGACAGATTTAAGGTTACTGTCTTACAGATATAAAGGGAACAGAGTCAAAGATGGCTTCTTAGTAGCAGCTCTGTTTGCGGAAATACTACTCCATTAAGTGAGGCTTCCTGGCTCAGCCTTAGCATCAAAAAACATCTGGCTCTTTTAAGAGGTCCTGCTCCAAACACTTAAATGGCATTCATGAGCAGTGGGTGGAAGTGCTCTATTAGATGACAGTGAAAACTCTAAGATTCCCCAGAGTTGCAGTGGTAAACTTGATTTCTTCCAGTAACTTTGCCAGGAAAGTGAGATCTCACACACCAAGGAACTGGATGGAGCTGGGTGAAGTCAGATGCCCTAGCCCCGCCTTTAATCTAAGCCACACCTTGGCAGATTAAAAATGTGGTCAAAACAATAAAAAGATAAATTATCTACAGTAAAGACAGATTAAAAAAAAGAAACCTCTAAGCTACTTGATTTATAGTGTGTTTAAATATATATGTAGGCTCAAGAGAGAAAAGAAAAGGGAAAAAGGATAAAGTCCTTAAAAAAGAAAGTAATGTATATACATTATATATATATGTATATATATGTGCCATGTAAAGATGAAAAATACACAAAGAGTCTGGATTATGTCTATTATTGTGGTTTTAAAAAAATTTTAATGACTAATGAGCTAATTGCAGAAAGACATTTGATCATAAAGGCTGCTAAGTTAAACCAACATGTTTTAAAGGTATCTTATTTTGAAATTAGGATGTAAGGTTATGTTGCTTTGGAAAAGAGGTCTGTTTCTGTTTCCATAGAAGATGAGAACCTGTGGATTGTTTCCAGGCTGATATGGTTTGATCAAGAAAAACTCCCTGAAAAATTTCTGATGGAAAGAGATGGCCACATCAGTTTCAAAGTTGCCAACTAAGATGATCCAGACTCAGGACCCCCATAAGACTGCCAGCGTCCCCCATCAACAGGAAGTAGTGATGGAAAGTTATACCCAAATTCCCAAAATATTGTTTATAATTCTTTGTTTTAATTATAAATAGTTAATAGTCATAGTCATTATCATTCTAGGGAAAAAACAGGGGATATGATATAGAAATAATAAAACAGATATTGAATCTACTTTCATCCAAAAAAACAACTGTTAATCCCAAAATACTTTACATTGGTATGGATTTTGGTTTATTAATATAAATTTAAGATCAATTTTGTTATACTGTATATGTATTTCTACTTTTGTTTAAGATATTATGTTGATGCAATCCCTTTAAAATTGATTTACATAATTAAGAAATACAGATTAATATTTAATCATCTATGATAATCAAATTTATAGTTATGTTTTTTAGATATACAAAGATATATTCCAATTAAATAGGTAATCTTCAATCACTTCAAAGACCTACAGAATATGGCATTTAAAATATTTTAAGAACTTAGACTTTTCTGGACAGTAAGACATATCTGCTCCTGGCAGCACCAATATACCTCAAGAGAATGATGGGCATCAAAGAAAGTTAGTCATTGGGGGAAAAAACTGTTCTTTCTTCAACTGTTGACTGCTTGACAGTATGCTGTATAAATTGAACTTTCCCATAGGAAAGTGACCTCTGAAACTTTGCCAGACAAAGCCAAGATGATCCTTCAGGTTCCTGCTTCAAAGGGAAAACTGCCAGACATTCTGCATGACACAGAGAGAAGAGACTGACAAACTATGCCAGAATGGGCAGAGTAGTTCTTCAAATTTCTTGCTTCACTGAAAAGTCTACCAGAGATTCTGGGCCTGTAGACTGAAGACAGATGTTCATTGGAACTTTGGGTGACTGTCCAGGCAACCATATGTCTCTTTCAATTCTAGATTTTGGAAGTTGCCTGGACTTTCTGTTTACTCAGGTAATACATCCATCTGTGGTCTTTGATGTAGCTGAGAAGATTAGGTATTTATAATTATAGTTTCCTTGTTTATAACAAAATATGAAACTTTGACCTCACAAGGATAAAATAGAGGATAGAATACTTTCGATAATTTTGCTAAGTATAAATATAGTAGGTATTGTAACTATAATTCTTTCTTGATAGCTGTTTTATAATGTATAATTTTGCTATGTTGAAATTGAAACCTTCCTTTTTGATTAAACAGAAAAGGGAAGTGATGTGAGATGTTTTTCTGTATGCTGTGAATTATTATTGGATAATAAAGAAACTGTTTTGGTTTATGGCAAGGCATCTTTGAAGCAAGGCATCTGAGCATAGATAAAGGATGAAGGTAGAGTCAAGGAGAGACAAGATCCAGCTGCCCAAGAAGAAAGATATAATGGAGTACAGGTAAGCCGCGAGCCATGGGACAAGACATAGATGAATAGAAATGGGTTAAGTTGTAAGAGCTAGCAAGCAATATGCCTGAGACATAGGTCAAATAGGATGTAATTAATATAAGCGTCTGTGTGTTTCTTTGGGACTTTGGGACTTCTGGTCTGGACCTCAGGGCTAGGAAGAGCTAAAAAGCTGCGGGCAGGTTCAGACCTTGAAGCTAGGGCAGGCCAGAAACTTCATACTACAAATGGTGCCCAATGTTAATAAGTTTCTAAGAACATGTTATAAGGATTATTTGTTACTGAGTTGATGATCTGTTTGACATGACCCTTCACTTTCTGCTGAGAACTTACGATACAACTCTCCTACTGATATTAGTAACAATCTCTTGTACACTTCCTCAGACATCAAATTACCTTTCTATTTTGACAATTGTTTTTTAGACAGTAAGTAGCAAATGAATATGAACAATCTCCAAAAAAATTAGTATTCATGGAAATGAGTTCTGATTTCAACCCAGAATTCTCAAACTGTCTAGCATCTTTGTGTCTTTATCTCAACAAAATGTACAATGTCCTGCTTAGTTTTTGAGGGACTACTCATAGGTAAGACATGGCTCTATATTTCTTGGTGTTCATGTTTACAGGAATTCTGGGGATTCTGTTCTATACCCTTGACTGTAATGCATAATTGTCCTAACCAGATAAGTAGAAAAGGTCATATTAGGGGTTGTCAAACAGACAGCCCCAAATCAGCATGAGCTGAAATACAAATTCCTACTGATGATCACAACATCAACAGATGAATGAATAATGCACAGAGAGGCACATGACAGCAAGTTATCAATAAAACTATTAGTGTAAGGTGGATTTCTCAGTATTTAATTCTATGTACTTCTGTAGTTATTAAAACACCAAAATCAGTCTATATACTGTAATCAGGTAATGAAAATAAACAAAAAAGTGAAGGCTCCTTTCTACATATACTATTCTTTGAAGAAGGTTCCTGTCCCTCTAGTTAGAGAAGCTTCATGAACTTTGCTTTTAAAACAAATCTCTATAGAACATAAAACTCCAGTTATTAATCAAACCCATCATCCATCCCCTATGTCAACCTTCATTAAAAGTATATCCTAAACACCCAAGTCCCCTCTACCCCTTGTAGCCCATCCATAAATGAACAGCTCATTTTGTGATGAAGAGGAGGAAAGAAAGCAAACAGGGAGCCACCTTACAGAGTTACACTGAAAGAAACATGTTAAACTTCATAACTGACAAAGGGTTAGTACTTAGAATATATAAAGTTTTTCTTAGAGATCAAAAACAATATCTTATTAGAAAATAAGAAAAAAAGCATTTTAATAAAGCACACATAAAGGTATTTAAAAGGCATATTAAATAGATAATACCTAATTTAATTAACCAATGAAGAATTGTAAGTAAACTACAATGATATTAGGGCTGGAGACCTGTCTCAGAGGCAGGGCCCTTCTCTAGCATGCACAAAGGTCTGAGTTTGACCTAGGACTCCAAAAATCAAACAAAGATACAATAATTTATTATAACCTAGCTACCAAGAGGTTCTAAGTTTGTTCTTAGTTGATATGAGACCAAATGCTGGCCAAGATACAAAGAGTGTGGCTTGCTTGCATATTGTTGGTAAACATGGAAAATGACCATGATGAAGGATGCTCCAGAAACCAAATATAAAGTTACCATACATTTGAGCAATTGTATCTTGGCATATTTATCTTAGAGACATGGAAACTTAATATTAATATAAAAACTTGCACAAAATATCTGTATCACCTCATTTCCTAATATCAAAGACATATAAACCCCCTAGGTGGTCTTCATTGAATGAGCAATTAACCACATATAGATACCATAGAACAATGCTCAATGAAAAAGGAACAAGCCACAGAGATACAGACAGCAATGCTGAATTTCCAAAGAATCATGTTGATAAAAATAGCAAAACAAAAAAACAAAAACCACGAGAAGTAAATCCTAGCCTCCCCATTCCACTTATGTAACACTCAGTGTCTAGAGCACTCACTTAAGTCACCTCTAAAAACGTTATTAATTCTAGCAAAGCAGTCCTCACTGTTAAACAAAGTCACTTTGAAAGAGGGAAGGGGAGGAGAGGGGAGGGGAGAAAAAAAAAGAATAAAAGAAAAAACAGCTGTGTTTTGGAAATCAAATCTCAGAGGTAGAATTTTTATCTCTAATAGACCTGTCCCCATATCCAAAAATGATAATGATCTGGTCGTGGATTCATTATGAAAAGAATTCAAAATCTTTTTCCTTGTTCTCAAAGCAGTGGTACTGAGTGACATGAGTGCATCAAATCTAATGTACAAACCAGAGGACTGGTCTTTCCCTCACATTCACAGAGACATGCCTTGACTAATAAAGTCTCACATATGTGAGATGTTTACATATATAATATATATACATATATATCACTAGAAATAAGAAACAGAATCACATAGTCTTCAGTAAGAGATTAAAAACTCCTGCCCACAAATGCCTATCTCTTTTCCAACACTGTGGAAAAGTTTTTTCCGACACACACACATACACAAAAAACCCATTAATTTTGGAAGAATCTTAGATAGAACCCAGGACTGCAATGTATTTGATCTTTTGTTCGGTTCTGGAGACTATTCAGAATATCTCTATCTTCTGTAAGCAATAAGGTGAAAGAGTGTGGCATCATTGACCTACCACAATGTACAATCTACAACTCTAAAGAACAAAAAAGCTTGGGAGCTCAAATCAGAAGTCACTTAATTGTGTAGCAGCACTTGGGAACACTTCCTAAGACATATTTAAAATAAGTCTTCATAGGTGGGAAGTAGTTCCTGAAAGAAGCTTGTGTGCTTGTGCATGCCTATGTGTGTGTATGTATATGTATGTGTAAGTACGCATTCACACACACATACAAACTAAACATATATGAAAGTTTATGTATCTCATAAAAGTAAAACTCTTCTCTAATTAGCCAACCTCCCATGGCAGTGGGACCAGATCAAAATTTCTCCCAGAAGTCTTCGTAAAGAATACAACGTGTGCTATAATAAACACCATTTTACAACATCATTAAAATGACCTTAACTGTAAGCTTAATGGATCTGTTTCTTATCAGAATCTCAATGCAGACCATTTACCAGAGGCAGAGCTATATGGAATAGTACCATGTCCAAGCACCAAGCTATGCTTCGTTGGCTTACTCCAGGAAACATTTTAGAAGGTAAGGCAGATTCAGACCCTCCAGCCCAGCAATCTGTGCCCAATATTACATCTCTCAAGAGGTCTGGTGAAAGAGGCTGAGAAGCCATGGTAGTCAGTGCCAAATGCATGTGATGAAGCAATCCTGGGTTGCATTTTGAGAATGGCCCCAAATGCCATCAGACAATCACACTTAGGATAGTACTAAGGTCATTTCCTGAAAACCAAGGTGAAGGATATGTGTGCTCTAATGGATAGAGGGCAGTCAAGTCTCTGAATCAACAGAGCAGATGAAGTTCACAGGTGCAATGCATGGAGAAGAGAGAGATTAAAATAATCAGAGCCCATCTAGGATCTTCTTCTTGAAATAAAACATCCCCTACCACTTTCATTCACCCTATAGCAAGGAAGTCATCATCTCAACTGTTCAAACCCATTCATTTAACAATATCCTAAGCACTGTGTGTACCAGTGACTCCTCAGTGTCATGGGTACACAAAGCCTAATTTCTGTTCTTAAAATGCAAGTAAACTTACAATATAATAAATTATGGGCAGTGGTGGTGCATGCCCTTAATCCCAGCACTTATGATGCAAAGGCCAGTGAATTTCTGTGAGTGTGAGGCCAGCCTGGTCTTCAAAGCTAATTCAAGGACAAGCAGAGATACACAGAAAACCTTGTCTTAAAAACTAAACTAAATAAATAAATACTTACAGTGTCTGTCTGTTAGGGATGGACATGAACATAGAAACCTACAGACCAAGACAGAATTTCTGAGGTTTATATATGAAGTGACAGAGACATCAAAATATTCCTAGGTATGTGTAAGATTTGGCAATGTATTCTTACATAATAAAAGCTCACCACAAATAAGATAGACAGAAGACTATGAGGCCTTGGGGAAACATCTCCACTAGCATCCCCAGTCCCAAACATTACTATGATAAAGGGCTAATTTATCACACATGTTGGTAGATGTCCAACAATACTATTGAGCAATAGGGCTGATAGAGGAGATAGGTGATCCTCTCTGCCAAATACCTCAAGTCTCATTAATAACTTTAATAGCAGCCCCAAGATATCTCTAGAGTCCAGTTGATTATGGGTAGATCCTTCCCTTGGGGTATAATTTTATTTCTTTCTCTTTCCTAAAATTATTTATTCTAAGCTAGATTTTCTTCTCTAGTCAGGTATGTTCCTTGGGTGGTATATTAAATAAACACTGCCAGGCTGCTAAGGTTCCTCATCAGAGGGAGAAAACTTTGAGAAGCCAGGTGCTCATGAGTCTTGCTTATCAATCTCTGAATCAACAAACAGCAGGTCAAAGAAGAGACAGAGGTCAGAGAACCTACAGTAAACTGTTAACCCAGCAAAGTAGTAGGTAACTGATTAACTACAGAAGAATGGGTGCTTCTCCAGCAGCAGACCTCTCAGATACAGGTTCCTCCTTGTTCTAAAGCTGGCCAGCTATTTTAGGGACAAATCAAACTGCGGATGTCAAGGGCACTGAAGAGTAACAACATCAGCAGCACACCTGTTGCTCCTCGCTCAAACATCAAGCCCCAAATTTATTTCAAGCACTCTAAGGCAGAGAGCTCTCAAAGGGGAAGATTTGGAGAATGATTTGGATGCTTCATGTGATTGGATGGGGACCCAGAAGAGTCCTGGAGCTGTCCTACATCACAGAATTGGGTGAAGCTCTGTACCTAGCCACAGTATGTGCCTGTGCAGATGTGTGTGTGCTTTTCATACCAGTCGGGGAGTGTGAAGTGAATTCTAGCAGGGGAAAGTCAGCTAGGTGAGCAGGGCACATATAGCACATATACACCAAAATGGATATGACCCTTGTGCTATTTATGCTCTAGGATTGCATATCTTCAAAGTAGAATATATCTTAAAAATAAACCTAATCCAGAAGTTTGGGCCTTAAATCCCATTTATCAAAGATAAAATGCTCTGCCAAGTTTCACAGAAGTTCAAAATTTACCTTGGAGACATAATATTGTACAACATTGTGGGTGGGCCCCTTCATCATACAATTAGAAGAGGGTTCAATTAATACAGCATCAAGGATTTAATGCCAGGATAATGGTTGGACTTCATTATTAGGCTCAGTGTTTCCAATAATTTCAACTCAAGTACTATATGTTTTTAAGAATTAAGAGACTAGGCAGTCCCAGATTGTCCCTGACCCTGCTGCTGTGGGGCCACCACCCTCAGTTCCAGTGAACTTCTACCAGTGTATACAACATATTAGCCAGAGTTCATAAGTGACCTACCTATCCGCAGAACTGCACTCCTCCTTGAATTCTGTGCCCTGCAACCCTTCCCAAAGCCCTCGATGTCCCAGCTAATTCCCAACCCCACAGTTGGGTTCTCTACCCAACCCCAGAAGACTTCTGCCAAGCAGACCCATGCCACACATGAAAGAACAGGTGAGTGATCCATCAACCAGCAGAACTGTATTCCTCCTTGGCTTCTGTCCCCCTAGACCCTTCACCAGGCCAATGTCATCCAAGCTAGTTCATGACCCTACTGATGCTTGGCTCTGCTCTCAAGCTCAGAAGACTTCTATCACTGAGACATAACCATACCAGCCACAACTGCCCTTACCCATCATCAAGGACTCTTCCAGAACTCCAGAAGACTCCATAAGCTCAGACACTAGTTGAAAGAATAGACAACACAGATCTGCATACAGTCTATACCAGCTGAAAGAACAGCTTCAGCAGAAATACTGGAGGCCAGGCTAGTCCTGGGTACCAGAAGAAGACTCAGGCTCTACTGGAGGCCAGGCCAGATCTAAAGACCCAAGAGAACATAGGCTTTACTGGAAGACAAACCAGCCTCTGTGGAGACACTCTACAGGGCCTGAAGATGCATCAGTCACCAGAACCTTTGGCCACTTAAGCCAGAAGACAAGAGAAGAATTAGAAACCAAGGAAAACATCCATCCAACAGACAAACACAGGAATCAATATGTAGCTGCCTAAATGCCAGTGTAAGAAAATAATAAAAGAAAGGGCAATATGTTACCATCAGAACCCAGCTATCTTGTGATGGCATGACCTGAACATTTCAAGATGTTATATACAAAGAGGTGGCAGAAACAAATAAATTGTTCAAGACCAGAAAATGGTGAAAGAACCAAGAAATAAAGGAAAGACAAGCAGGCAAATCTAGAAATGGAAAACCTGGGTAGGTGAACAGAAACTACAGATACAGGCATCACCAACAGGATACAAGAAATGGAAGAAAGAAGCTCAGGTATTGAAGATATGATAGAGGAAGCAGTTTCATCAGTCAAAGAAAATGTTAAATATAAAAAAAATTTCTAACACAAAACATTCAGGAAATCTGGGACACCATGAAAAGTCCAAATCTAAGAATAATAGAAATAGAAGAATTCCTGCTCAAAGGCCCAGAAAATCTATTTGACAAAGTCATAGAAGAAAATTTTCCCAACCTAAAAAAGGAAATGCCTATGAAGATACAAGATGCTTACAGAACACTAAATAAACTAGACCAGAAAAAAGTCTCCTTCCCACATAATAACCAAAACATTAAGCATGCAAGAAAAAAAGAAAGAATATTAAATAGCTGCAAAGGAGAAAGGCCAAGTAACATATAAAGGCAGACTTATCAGAATTATACTCTGTTGTAAATGACTCTTGGCCTCACTTTGCCTCACATAATCACACACAGGCTTATATTATTTTCATGCTGATTGACCTAGGGCCCAAGCATATAATTTGCTAACTCCTTCATCTGAACTGAGGCCATCTTGTTCAGCCATGCCGCTCAGTACCTTTTCTCAGAGCAGCATTTCAGCTTCTTTCCCCTGCGTCTGCTATGTCTCCTCCTCCTCGTCGTCGTCGTCATCGTTGTCATGTCTGTGGCGGCTCTCTCTGGGGGTTTTGCCTGGCATCTGTCTGGCGTCTGTGTCTGGTCTGAGATGTTCCTGAGTTTTCTTAGCCTGGTAGCCCCGCTCACACTTTCTGTTTGCCTTTGGCCAATCAGCTTTTATTAAACCCATAGGTGGAACAAATATTTACATTACCAGCATAATCCCACTACAACACCTAAATTCTCATTGGATTTTTTAAAAGCCAGAAGAGCCTAGACAGACCTCTTGTTGGCTCTAAGAGACCATGGGTGCCAGCACAGACTATCCAGCAAAACATTTAATCACCATAGATGGAGAAAACAAAATATTTCATGACAAAGTCAAATTTAATATCTGTCCATAAACCCAACTCTACCAAAGGTACTAGAAGCAAAATTTCAACCCAAGGAAAATAGCTATACCCACAAAAATACACACAATAGATAATCTCACATTAGAGAGAAATACATCAGAGGGAAATACAAACACAAAAAGAAAAACCACCAACAAAAAAATGCAATTAACAATCACCAGTCATTAATATCTCTCAATATCAATGGATTCAATTCACCAATAAAAAGACACAGGCTAACAGAATGGATGTAAAAACAGGATTTATTTGTTTCTATTGCATACAAGTTGTATGTAGCTCAACATCAAAGACAAACATTACTTCAGAGTAAAGGGTTGGAAAAAGATTTTTCAATCAAATGGACAAAAAAAGCAAGCTGGTATAGCTATTCTAATATCTAACAAAATGGACTTCAAACCAAAAATTAATCAAAACTATAGAAGGTATTTCATATTCAAAAGACAAATCCACCAAAATAATGTATTCTGAACATGTATGCCCCAAATACAAGGCACCCACATTTGTAAAAAAAAAAAACATTACTAAAGCTTAAAGCACATATCGAACACCACACATTAATAGTGAGAGAATTTAATGCCCCACTCTCCAAAACTAACCACATACTCAGTCACAAAGCAAGTCTCAATAGATACAAAAATATTGGGATAACCTCCTGTATCTTATCAGATCACCACGAATTACTGTTGGAGTTTAATAACAACACAAACCACAGAAAAACTTACAAACTCATGGAAACTGAACTGTCAACTAAATTACCTACCACTGGGCCTAGGAAGAAGTAAAGAAATTAAAGACTTCCTAGAAGCCAATAAAAATAAGTGGGCAGCATACATACAACACAACCAAACATATAGGACACGTGAAAGCAGTGCTAAGATGAAAGCTCATAGCATTAAGTGTTGGCATAAATTTGAGGAGATCTTGTACAATAGACTTAATAGCACTCCTCAAAGCTCTAGGAAAAAAATAAGCAAACTCACCCAGGAAGGGTGCACAGCAGAAAATAAACAAACTGAGGGATGAAATAAAACATAGAAACTAGAGAACAATACAAAGCATCAATGATGTTGGGTCTTTTGAGAAAATTAACAAGATAGACAAACCCTTACCCAAAGAGAGAATATCCAAATTAACAAAACGAACCAACCCAAAGCCTCTATACATATGTGAAAGCTGTGTAGCTTAATGATACTCCTAACAATCAGAGCAGGGGCTGTCCCTAATACATTGGCTGGCTCTTGAAAACCTATTCCTCATTGGGGATTGCCTACTCCAGCCTAAATGTAAGAGGAAATGCTTAGTCTTACAACAACTTGATACCCATGGGAGGCTTGCCCTTTCTGAACAGAAAGAGAGGGGGCTGAGGGGATACAGGGGGAGGGGTAAAGGGAATGGGAGGGGAGAAGAGAAGGAAGGCAAAACTGCAGTCAGGATAATAAACAAACAAATAAATAAATAGACTAGTATTCAGTGGTCTCTACTAAATTTTTCTAAGAATTATAACAGCAGAAATGATCGAAAAAATGGCTAACAAGCTAGTCTCATTATTTCATTAATAAAGAACATTTTCAGAAACAAAGAGTAGAGAACATAATTTTAGTAAAAAAAAAGGAAAGGGAGAGTAGGTAGGAACAGAAAGGCAGTGGCTAGAAGAGGGTAGAAAAGAGGAGGGGAGAGGAAAGGGGAAGGGAGGGAAGGGGAGGGAAGGGGAGGGAAGGGGAGGGAAGGGGAGGTGCAGTTCCAAACGACAATCAGTTAGTAGACTTTGTAGCAAACCACCATCACCCCAAACACAGAAGTACAAAGCTGCTGAGTGATGCCTGGTTTGGTGTCAGGAGTTGGCGTTGCCACCATGCTTAGGGTCTTGTTATTTCCCTTTGGGTGAGGGAAAAAGATGTAGTGGAAGCATAGTCTCCAGGGACGAGTTGAAATAAGCAAGTTCAGTTTTATTATGGAGGGGAAGATCTTAAATATTTTTTTCCCAGACCCTCCACCCAGCCAGAGGAAAGGGCTTTGATTCTTGAATATCTGTGGCTGTGGGTGGTGGTCTCTTGTTGCTCTAGAACTTCACCATCTCAAGGCTGCTAGGATCAGACCCCAGGTTGGCTTATGCTGAAGTGCTTAGGAGCACGTGTTTTAAAGCACTAGTTATCACCAATTTGCACTGGCTGAGGCCAAGCTGGTCTCCAAGCCCCTTAGAAGCCCACACATTCTACACAAAATGACCTTCCATTATCCTCTCGGATTCTGTGTGTCAGGATCTAAATTGAAATAGCAAGGGTGGCCTCAACAGTTTCTGGGGCTTCTGGTTTAATGACCAGGTGGACCAGCTGAGATCTCATGATGTGGTTTTTGATGCTCACTAGCTTCCAACTGGGAGATGCAAGTTCTTAGCCCACCTTCCCCCTATGTGGGCCAATATACACTGCCTAGTAGCACTCTGGCCTGAGTCCAAGGACAACCATACAGAAAAGCAGGAACTGAATCCTTCTCACCTGGCCTTGTGGTTGTCACTTATTGCATTATCTATTAGCTAGAACTACCATAAGACCTTGTCTAGATTTAGAAGAAAGAAATGTGCTTCTCTCCTTTTAGAGGGAGGAGTGTGGCTAACTTTAAAAGTAGTGGGGTTGTTAGTATGAATGAAGATAGCCACCTTTAGAGAATACAAATTTTCAGAAATTATATATTGAAAGCAAGAAAACAGTCCCAGACTCTTTCTCTACCCACCTACCTTCTTTCTCTTTCCTTTTTCCTTCATCCCATCATTAGACAGAAATAAAAAGAGATGAGTTTTAATTAAATGTGTAAAGGAAATTGAACCTTGAGGTGTGCAGACATTTGTTTAAAACATTTCTGGGAGTCTTTGCAAGAGTGTTTCTGGGTAAGATGAACAACTGAATTGGTACATTTGTAAAGAAGCATGTCCTCTAGTATTAATGACCCTGACCCAACCCATCAGAAACCCAAACAGAACAAAGCAGGGGAAGAGGTAACTTGCTCTCTCTCTCTGCCAGCTTTGGAACTAGAACATCAGAACTCTGCAGCAATGAGACTGGGACAAGCACCAGTTCTGCTTCTCCGGCCTTTGGAGGAGGACGACACTGTTGACTAGCCTTGGTTTCCAGCCTGCAGAGAGCACAGCATTAAGACTCCCTACATTTGTAACAATATGATTCATATACATGAATGTACATACACATATGTGCACACAAACATACATACATTCAAACACAACATACACAAACACACAGGAGCACACACATACACACATATTCAAAAATATACCACACACACAAACACAGCACATACATACATAAACATACATACACATACAGCACACAAACCCATATACACATGCACACACACATATACATACTCTAAAACACATGCACACATGGCACATATCCCTCCTGGTTTGTTTTTTATTCCTGCAGAATGACATCACTTATGTGATGAATCATGCCATAAACTCATATGCACACAGCAGAACACTGATTTTTGCATTTAATTTCAGTAGACCCACTAATCCCTGAGGATCACTGTGGCTCCCAAACAGGAAAAGCCTGTTATTGGTGAGTATATCTTTATGACCTATTTGTTTTTACACTCAGATGCTCCCGTTGCCCACAGTAAAATAAACACTAAATTTGGGGTCAAGAGCACCAATGTCAAATCTCAGATCTCCTCTCAGTAAAGTTCCTGCCACATACCTTTCTTAGGTGTCATTTATCAGTCTAGTTGGTATCCTTCTATTGTTTTATAGAATACTGGTCCCTGCTTATTCACTTATTTTGTATTCTGTTTATATCCCAGCTCATCCCTGGTTCCCTACTCAGCAAGTATTTGCAGCTGTGGCCACCCTTGCCTCTCTGACCGTTCCTCTCCCTGCTACAGACCTCACTGGCCACAGGCCCTGAGATCCTATATACTATTTCTGTACTACAGCGAATGGATCTGAGTAAAAATAAATTCTAACTCCATAACACATGGGAATGGTTGTGGTGATATAGTTTATATTTAATAAAATCAGCCTGGAATATCAGAGAACAGAATCACCCACAATCAAGCCATGAGGGTCAGAGAGTGGTGAGTCATGTCTTTAATCTCATCATTCAAGAGACAGAGATCTTTCTGTGTTTCTGTGAGTTCAAGGCCTAACAACCAAACAGTAGTAGCTCACATCTTTAATCATAACTCTGGAATTATGATGCAGAGTTCAACCCAGAAGTGAGACAACTGGGTGGAGAAGATATTTCAGGCAAGTGTAGGCACACATTCATTTATTCTGTAGCAACGACCAGCCAGACAGAAGACTCTTGAAGATAGCATTTAGCCTGTTCAGCCTGAGAAGTTGGCTGAGTGAGAATTGACTGTGGTCTGTTTCCTCTCTCTAATATTCCACCTTTTCCCCAATATCTGGCTCTGGGTTTTTATTAAATATCAACTAGAATTTGTGCAAGAAATGGGTGTTAAAAATGTTACTACTTTTATTGTTTTAGTTCAGAGAATTTGTTCAGATAAGCAGAGAAAGAGATACAGTCTTCATGGAACCTGCAATAGGGTGTAGCAATGTATTCATTTCAGGGACTAACTACATTCCTGGGTGACTTTGGCCAAGTCTCTTAACCTCATGATGCCTCAGTTTTCTGAGAATTAATATCATAATAATATTTGCTACAGAAAAAACTTCTGAAAAATAAGTGGAACAAATGTTTAAGGCCCCCAGCATAATCTGAGACAATAGGGCTCAAATTTCTGCATGCACCAGGAACACCTGGAGGAATTGTCAAAATGCTTGTTTCTGAAGGCAGCTCCAGTAAACCTAAGACAGGCTTTGAGAGCTTGCATTTCTAACAACTCTCCAGGTAATGCCAGCACTGCTAGTGAATCTGCACTTTGGAAATCACTGGATTAGCACACTGCTAGTGAATTGTGTGTGATAGTGGTGTGATGATGCTCATGGCTGGTGACCATAATGATGATGGTCATAATGGTGATTATGACAAAGCAATGGAAATATTGATGTTGATGATGGCCAAGCTGATGATGGTTATAACGGTAGTGATGATGATGATGATGATGATGATGACAATAGTGATGGTGACTATGATTATGGCCATGATGGTGATGATGGGAATGATGGTGATAATCATACTCTGATGATGACAGGATGGTAACAGTTATAATGGTAGAGGTAGTAATTCTTTTTAAGGGACTTCAAGTTTGTTTAAATCATGAATTCAAATATAAATATGTCCTATGTAATGTGATTGGAATTTTTTCTGTTTCATGATGAATCCTCTTTTGTACTTTAAATGTGGTAAGTTTAAAATTTTGTATAAGGTTCTTGATAAATAATATATATATAAGTGATCCAGAAAGAGTAGTTACTGGTAGACATGTTTTTGCTTTAAAAAAGAATAGAACTAGGGAAAGAATAAAGAAAACTTAGTCTCTTCTGGTATTAAGATAGTACCTCTGTAAAATGATGGGACTGAATCAAGATCAGTTCAACTTTGTAATTAATTACAATCTAAGATAGTCTGCAAACACAGCTGATACCCCAGGAAGCTACTTATACTTCAGAACCTTTAGCTTAGGCCCCAGGAAGCCTCAGAAGAGAATCTGAGATCAGCATCACTCAGCTGGTGAAGCGTCTCTGGGACCTGCAGAAGCTGGATGCTTGATGTACAAGGCCTCAAGGTCTGTGAAAAGAAGAAGCTAGCCTTATTTCCCACTAACTGAAATTAGGAACTTGAGTTCAATGTGTTATTATTAGAAAATCACACCTCACACCTCACCTTACTTCTAGACTGTGTAGAAAGGAAAAGCCTGAAGTAATGCTCTGCCGCCCGCAGTGCCCCCTACAATGCTTTGTCTGTGGTGTGACTGTCTTAACAGGAGATGTCACAAAAGCTCCGGCCCAAAGACATGACTCTCTCTGGATATGATAGTTTTCTGTCTGAACTTGGGATAAAAGGGAGTTATAGTCTTTTGATTTTTATTATCTACTCCTTAGAACATTCTAGAATAAGCAACCAAGTGTCTTCCCCATCTCCTTGAAAAAGAAGCCATTCATAACCCATGTGTGTACATAGCATGATCTGTGATGCACAGTTATACCCAACTAATTCTGTTGATTGAATAGTTATCCATCCTAGGAAAAAACAGATGTTGACTATCTTTCCTAATCTCCTAAAAAGCTTGTGATAATAACTATCATATAATGAGTCCTTACTCCAAATATTACAAATAATCTCATTTAACTCTCAAAATAGCCTCATAAGGCCTAGTTCTATTATTATCTTCCTATTTTCAAGTGGGGAAACTGAAGACTGAGAAGACATAGCCATAACCAAAGTGCAGACCTGAGCACAGGCAACCTGGATTTCTTGGGAATCCCTTTGGGTGGCTAACAGTCTTCCATCTGAATGCACACAACCTATCAATCTACTAGTAACTAGCACTCTGGGCACACAACTTTCATGACTCCTTTCCTGTTCCTGTGATCTGTCTTAAGTCACTTCCTCTGTGTCTAAGAGGCCGAGTAGAAAGCAGGTAGCAGTACTAAGCTGCCTAACTTCAGGACAGGAGTGCCTCAGTAGCACTGTGATGAAGACTGGATAGTGAGAATCTTTCAGTAGGTCTCTCTGTCACTCTAGAGGGCCATTGAATCTTCATGGAGGTTATTCCATGCTCTATTCTGTTACATTGACTCAACTCTTGTATTATCTCATTTGTCTCTGGATGCTTCCTTCTAGTCTCAATGGATTTACTGGTCAAATAAAGAGAGTGAACTAACAATTTTTATGGGCCAGTAAAAGTCATAATCCTACCCACATTCACATGATTGTGGATATACAGGTCATTTTTTTTAGTAAAAATACATATACACTTGAAATCTCAATTTATTTTTGCATATGGCCATAAGTCAACTTGATTACACAGCAAAGAACTTAGGGCCATTTTGTTGATGGCTGCCCACAACATCAAGTCCCATCTGCTGATATACCCAAAGTGATCTCTACTGACAGCTGCCATTCTGGAACTTTTCCTACTGAGTTAGAATTTCCTTTACCCTGCGTACACCAACAAACATAAGCTACTTTCTCCAACTCACTTTTTTTTTCCTTTTGATTCAGAAGGTTCAGAGACCTTGGAAGTTAACCCTTTGGTTACATTCTGAAGCCTGAACCTCTGACTCAGAAATTTCTTTTCCATTTTCACATCTAAGGAACAACAGCACAGCCTTCCTCTGTATCTGACTAGGATAGAAATCTCAGAGGGACTGATCTTAGAGCCAGTCTGCATCAATCTATAGCACCCTACTTGTCCTGTCTTTCCTTATGTTGCAGTGATAAAATACTATGATCAAAAGCAACTTAGAAGAGGTAAGTGGCTCATACTTCCAGGTTCATCATTGAGGAAAGTCAAGGCAGAAACTCATCTAAGAACTTGAAGCAGAAATCATGAGGGAATGCTGCTTACAGACCCACAGATTTAGGCTTTGCTAGCTCTCATTTATAATATAGGACTGCCCAAAGTGGGCTTGGCTCTCATACATCAGTTAACAATCAAAATAATCCCCCACAGACATACCTAAGGGTCACTCTGTTCTAGGCATTCAGTTTGGACTTTCCTTTCAAATACTTCTAGGGTGTATGAAGTTGACAACACTAAATAGGATACCATTTAACCGACAAATATGCATCTCCTTTCCTCAACATTTACAATTTCTAGGCAGTGATTTTAAACTGTCCACATAAGAAATAAGACAACTTTGCTACATACTATCTGTAAGGATTCCCACATGTAGCAACAATGTGGTGAATCCAACATGGCGCTTGCAGAGCCACATATGGAGGACACGCCCCTAGGCATGGCTATGTAAATCCATACCCACCCGTTCTCTGAAAAGGAGCCTCCACGTGAAAAACTCTTTCTCTTCTGTTTTTCTGCCCCTGTACTCACCTGGCAATTCTCCTGACTAAACTCTAGTGTGGTTCTGGTAGTGTGTGTCTCTGATCTCACACTCGAATCCAACACTATTGAGCAAATAATATTTAACTCCAAAGATGCTTCAAATTCAGTTTGAAGAAACTCACTGCCCAATTAATCATGAAATAAAAAAGATTTTCTCCATCAAACAAGTGGCTGATGTAACATGGATGTGTCCCAGGGATATAAGCTAAGTGAAACAAGCCATACACATAACAAATACCATGTCATCACACTTTTATGTAGATTTACAAAAAGCTGATTTTTTTTAAGGAAGTAGAATGATAGTTGTTAGGATTTTAATCATCAGTGATCCCTTACAGATTCATGTTTTAAACACTTGGTCCTCAGTTTGGTATACTATGTTTAGGTACCTTCTCTGCTACCTGGTCTACCATAATGTCAGGAGTCTCTGTCACATGGTCCTGCCATCATGAGCTCTCCCAAGCCTTCCCTACTGTGATGGACTGAAATGCCTCCAAAACAATGAATAAAGATCAATTTTTTCAGGCTAGAGAGATGGACCAACAGTTAAAAGGACTGGCTGTTCTTCTAGAGGACCTGGGTTCAATTCTCCACATCTACATTGTGGTTTTTAACCATTTGTTAACTCCAGTTCCAGGGAATCTGATACCGTCTTCTGGTCTATAAGGGCATTGTACACACCTGGTACATAGGTACATGCAGACAAAATGCCCATGCACACAAAATAATAAAATTAAGTTGAAAATAAATAAATAAACTAAACCTTTTCTTCCTTCAGTTGTTCTTCCAGGTATATTGGCTGCAGGAAAATGAAAATAGGTAACACAGTTGTTTCCAGGGGCTGTAGTATGAAAGAAATGGAAAGATACTGGTCAAAGGGCAAACATTTCAGGTATGTAGGATGAATAGGTTCTGGGTATCTAACACATAGCAAGGGGACCATAGTTAATAACACGATGCTCTATACTGAAAATGTGCTAAGAAGGAAGGTGCTGATACATATGCACACCAATGACAGCCATCTTAAACTATGGATATGTTAATTAGCTTGGCAGTAGTCACCATTTTACAAAGTATGCATATTTCAAAACATCACATCCTACATCATAAAACCTACCATTTAGTTCATTTATTATTCCTCAATAAAGCAGGAAAATTAAAAGTATCTGATGAATTTCATGATTTCCCTTTTGAACTAAACAACTGGTTTTCACCCCAGCTGTGCATTACACTTGCCTGAGAAACTCAACCAAAATATATAAATAAACCTCATTCCTAACCCACCCTCAAGAGATCTTTATCTGAAATGAGGGTCCCATGTGAGTATTTTTTTCAATTACCCAGCTTATCCTAATACAAAGCCGGGGAGGGCTGCATAGCACTTTCTCAATGATCCTGGCTTTAATGTAAGTATCACTAGTAGTACATGACTCCAAACTAGCCTCAGGTAGATCACTCATCTCTCCAAGTGGAAGATAATTGATTCCTTGATCATAAGTATTAAAAACAAAACATCGAAGCCATGTATATGCCTTGAAAAAGTCCTAGACATGCTGACTATACTTGTAATTTTTCTTTTTTCTGTGATAAGATATTTAACAAAAGCCCTTTAAGGGAAGCAGGATTTACTTTTGTTTAAGTGCAGACCACTATGGTGTAAAGAACACAGAAGACTTCATGGCAGTAATAGTGCATAGTGGAAGAGCCTGTTTCCACTGAGCTGTCTCCATCAGCCAAGATCTATGTCCTAAAGATCCCATAGCCTCCTGCAAACAGTGCCACCATCCAGGGACCAAGTGTTCAAACATGTGAACCTATGGGGGAGATCTCAGATTCAAACCACCCCAATAAACCGATTACTACAATGAAGTAACCCAGTTTGTACACTGGATAGTGCTAGGCTGGTGCCCCTAACTCAGAGGTTAGCACAGCCCATTACATCCTGCATTGTGGAGCAGACTCAATTCTGACTCTCCAAAAAGTCAGATGAGGCCAGGAAGCACCGAGCATTTTTTAAATTAATTGAAAAGGTGCTACATCTTTATTTAGAAAATCAAAAATTGCTCATTGCCAATTTGTAGGGCAGGTGAGAACACGGCAATACAAACTGGTTGTTGGGCCCTAACGCTCATAAACATGCCTTCCTTAACCAGTTCAGTATGCCCCTCATATGCTCAAGAAAAGGGATCCTCATAGTCACATGCACTGATTTTCCTCCAAGAACTTGGCTCTAATTGTGGTGATATATTGTATACTTAATAAAAATAGTCTGGAATATCAGAGGACAAAGCCACCCACAGAGCCGATCCTTGAAGCTCAGGAGGCAGAGATCTAGAGTTCAAGGCCTAATAGAGCTAGGCAGTGATGGCATCCACCTTTAATCCTAGCACTGGGAAAGTTGATCCAGGAATTGAAATGGCTGGATGAGAAAAGATAGATAAGGAGGAGAAGGCAGAAGCTCTTCCCTTTGCCTGCACACCCAGTCAGTCTGAGGACTTGTTGTAATAGGACCTACCCGATTCTGCCTGAGGAGTTGGCTGGGTGAGAATTGGCTGTGGTTTGTTCTCTGTCTCTCTGCTATCTCAGCTTCCCCCACCCACCAATATCTGGCTCCAGGTTTTATCATAATACTAACTATAATTCATGCAATATCTAATTGATGCATTCAAACAGTCAATCCTATTTTCAAGTACAGTTTTCCCCTATTTACCCCAAACCACTAGCTGATATACCAACACAAACATCACACTGGTCTTCTTTTTATCAATATATTATAGCTGGCACAAAGGTCTCTAGGAATGGCTGTTCCACTATTGATCATCGTTACACCCTGTCATTTCACAGAGAAATCCATCAGGAATAATGGAAAGCTGTTTGCAGGTTTTATTGACCATTCATTGGCCTTTGACTGTGAACAGGAACCAGCTATGGGTTAAGCCTCATAAACTCCATATAGACCTTCAGTAATTGAAGTGCATGTAAAACTTGTCTTTCAATCCCCCATGAAGACTGGCAGACCTCTGGTAGATCAGGCAACAGTTCACAAATGAACAAAGTAAGGTTTATATATTTATCCCCATCACAAGCTAGACATTGTTTTTTGAGTAAAATGTTTCCCTGCCAGCATCAGTAGATATCCAGTGATAGTCTCTATATCATTTAATTTAAATGGCTTGTCCTTGTCAATGAACATGTATTGCCAGCCCATGAATGTACTTGGAGTTTATTGCAGATCTTGGGTACTAGCACTGTTATGTTATGAAAGTGAGAATAATAAGAAGGTTATCAGACATCATATTTGGTGGTTTGGATGAGAATGGCCCCATAGGCTCACATAATTAGTCTCCAGATAGTAGAACTGTTTGTGGGAAATTAGAAGATATGACCTTGTTGTCACTGGGAGTGAGCTTTGAGGCTTAAAAAGCCCATACCATTCCCAATTAGCTCTTTCTGCCTCTCTCTCTCATGGTTACACATAAAGATATGCCTGCTGACATGTTCCCTACCACATTGGACATGGACTGTAACTTTCTGCAACTATGAGCTTCTAACTAAATGTGTTGTTTCATAAATTGGCTTAGTCAATGTATCTTCTCATAGTGATAGAAATGTAAGACACAGTGTGGTGATATATTTTATATTTAGTAAGAACAGCCTGGAATATCAGAGGACAGAATCACCCATAGTAAAGCCATGAGGGTCAGAGAGTGGTAACTCATGCCTTTAATACCAGCATGGGAATGGTTGATCAAGTGGTGGGTGACCTGAAATAATGAGTATATAAAAAATAGAGTAAGATACTATTACTCACAGAGATAAGTCTGCTGGTGAATGTTTCCATCTTCCTATCACTTTCTTCCATCAAAAATCTGAGAGGCTTCTGATTCTCTCTCTCCTCTTCTCCAGGCATCCTGCCCACCATCAAATTCCACCAGTTTTGCATCCTATATACAAAAAGTAGAAGAAATAGGATAAGCATCTTCTTCATGACTTTGCTTCAGTTTAGACCATCATGTGTGGTTCATGACCATGTATAAATATAGAAAAATCACTTGTAGACCGAGTTGGCACCAAATTGATTTATTAAAAATATAACTGTAAATCTAACTTCAGTTATTTACTTTATGTGCTTTTCTGATAACACCTGAGCTTCTTGGTCTGTAGGACACACTCCATGAATTTATCAGTACAGCTTTAGTAGGGCTCTCTTGACAGTCTTTATATTTCTGCCCCACTTGGATTTATACTCTTGTCCATCATTTATCCTGCTGACTGACTTTGGCCCTTGAGTACCCAAAGAATTAATTTCAAAATCTGAAGGGCAAACCTCTTCTTGGCCAGGTTCCTAAGGTGTCCAATATGCCTTTCATGGTGACAAATGTGACAAATGATGGAAACAGGGTGCTATCAAAAGTCAAGACCCACACTAGTCACTAGAAAGAAATAGCATATGTCACTAAATAAAGGACAGCAAAACACCTGCTGTGTTTACAGCTATGTCTGTTCCCCTGCCAGACATAATTAATAGATCACAGATCTCTTTTCCTGATGACTTCACACATAACATTAGGTTCTTTCTTAATATCAGATTCTAGTAGACACTGCCAATCAATCAGATGTGGGTCCTTAGGTAAAATTTGCTATATTTGCCTCAGAATAAATGAACAAAGGCTAGAATGCTTCATAAACCACAAGAAATGGACTAAGGCAGAGCTATCAAGAAATATAAAGGATGCTACAATGCAAACTACGCCCTAGTCTTTGCCATTTTTCATCTCAGGAGTGTCTCCTTTCCTAAACTCCTTATGTTCACTCAGAGAAGGTTCTGCTTGGCACAATCCAGCAAATGCCTAAGAAAATAACATCCTCTTCTGGCCAGTGTTGGATAAAGTAACAGGATCTTTTGTCTAAAAAAGAAAAAAAGCAGGAGATGGGAATTGGAAAGATGGATCAGTAGATAAAATGCTATACAAGCATGAAGACTTAGTTCAAATCTCCAGCACACATATAAAAGCTAGATGCAACTGTGCATATCTATAACCCTAACCTGAGGCAGATGAATCTCTTGCACTCATTGCCCAGACAGCCTAGCTGAACTGATAAGTTTCAGGTTCAATAAGAGACTTTGTTTCGAAGAATAAAAGGTGAATTCGTTAGGGTTTCTATTGCTATGCAGGTGTATTTGTTAGGGTTTCTACTGCTATGCTGAATAGCATAAGCAAAGCAGCTTGGAGAGAAAAAGGTTTATTTTGCTCACACTTCCACGTCACTGTCCATCATCAAATGAAGTCAAGACGGAAACTCAAACAGGGAAAGTTCTGGTGGCAGGAGCTGATGCAGAAGCCATGGAGGGGTGCTGCTTACTGGCTTGCTCCCGTGCTTCCTTAAAGAACCCAGGACCACCAGCCCAAGGGTGGCACTACCCACAATGGACTGTACTCTCCCCATCAATCACTAATTAGGAAAATGACACACAGCTAGGTTTTGAGGAGGCATTTTCCCTATTGAGGTTCCCCCCTCCCAGGTGACTTGTATCAAGTTGACTTAAAAGTATCCAGTACAACTGACCCCTGTCAACTTGACACACAAACTCAACACATTTCAATTAGAACCTTTCTTTCCTCATTTATCCCCAAGATGGCACATTAATATTAATATCACAATATAAGACAAATAACTTTTAAAGTCCTTGTCTTTACAAACTTACACTAAACGTTCAGTTTGTTTTAAAAATTCAGTCTCTTTAAAAATCCTTTCCTACACAGTAGGACACGGCCACATTTTTCCTATCATGATTGGCTGGGCCTGCTGCTGTTCCTAGTAAGATATTCCGAATTCCATTTTATCAATAAAGCTTGGTTTAACAAAAAAAAAATACAAAATCTTCTAAAGTTTTGAAATATCTCAACTATGGGCTCCTGTAAAACTCTAAGTTAAAGACTTTCTTACTATAAGAGGAAAGAGCCAGAGTACAGTCTGAATATGAACAAAGCAAAACTAAACTTCAACAGTATAAATAACTCAATGTCCAACTTCTGGAATTCACTCAGGATATCCTGGGCTCCTCCAAGGAGCTTGGGTCCTCTGGATCCTTCCTCTGTAACACATACCTAGGCTCAGGGTGGCTCCCATACACTTTCGATGTTGTCCTTCGCAGACATCCCATGATACCAGAATCTCCAAAATTCTGGTGTCTCTTGCTACAAATGGGCTGTACTTTTTTGACCAAAAGCCTCTCCTCAGCTCCCTTCAGGAACTCCAAGCCCTACCACACAGTGCCAAGCCTCAGCCGCTTTTCATGACATCTCAGGCCTTCAAAAGCAGCACCACCTGAGTGACTGTTACATACCAAGTCCAGCTGCCTCTGGCACAGCCTCTGTGTGCCGACCCTGAGGAAACACTTCCCAGAAGACTTCTCCTCAATGGTGCTGGTCTCTTAATCTCAGCTGATTCTGCAGCCCCAGCTGACCAGCATCCATTTGCCCAGCAACGCAAAGGCTTCATTTTAGTGGTTCTGGTCTATTGTTAATCATAGCTGATTTTTCAGTCCCAGCTGACCAAAACCACAGATGGCCTGTTAGAGTCTTTGTTTCTCTCCCAAACTTTACAAGCCAGGCCTCCATCGTCTGCACTGCCTTCAACATCCTTAGTCCCAAGCTCCCACAGAACAGCTCACTGAGCCCTCAACACTCTATGGCTTTCTAGACAATGTTCCAAAGTCCTTCCACAGTCCTCTCAAAAACAACATGCTCAGGTCTTTCACAGCAATACCCCTCTATGCTGGTGTTAATTTGTCTTGGTTGGGGTTTCTATTGCTGTGATAAAACACCACAACCAAAGCAAGTTGGGGAGAAAAGGGGGTTTGTTTGATTCACACTTCCACATCACTGTTCATCATCAAAGGAAGTCAAGACAGGAACTTACACAGGGTAGAAACCTGGAGACAGGAGCTGATGCAGAGACCATGGAGGGGTGCTGCTTAGCACCTTGTTCTCATGGCTTGCTCAGCCTGCTTCTTATAGAACTACCAGCCCGGGGCGGCTCCAGCCACAATGGACAGGGCCCTCCCCATCAATCACCAATTTAGAAAATGCCTTATAGCCTGGTCTTATGGAGACATTTTCTCAATTAGGCTCCCTTCTCTCTGACTATCTTAGCTTTTGTCAAGTTCACATAAACTACCCAGAAAAGGATAAAGGAAGACACCCAACATAACCTCTAACCTCTATACACATATGTATATATGTGCACCTGCACCTGCCTGCACGCAGTCACACAAACATATAGACAAGTATGTATACCACATATATACACACATATAAAAATTTAAAAAAATTCTTAAATAATAGGCCACCTGCTAAACAGAAGAGAGGTACTTCCAAGAGAAAGAGACACAGTGCCACATGACTTTTCCTGAGGAGACATATCAAAATATCTGTTCACCCCATACAGAGCACTGACAGACCAAAGAAAGGATTCAACCCAACTCCCAACTTAGTGAAATAATGAGTTTAATAAGATTGCTTTTAGGAATATAAGCAACTCAAAGACAGCTATATCTCTAGGTAATCCCATCTCAGTATAGACAAGGATTGGGCAACCAACTGTGTTAAATTCACTTATATAATAACCTCGGAAGGTCAGTGTGGGTTTGTAAGGACTGTGCAAAGGCTCCTTTGGATATAGTCTCAGGTGGTTGACGGCAGCTGCTCTGAGTCAAGACACTAATGTCTAATCTAGAAAACATAGCTACAACACATATTGGTAGACCAGAGAATCATTGCACAGCCCTGGAGCACAAAAAGTAATAGAGCTTGAAGAAGGAAGAACTGTTCCCCAGGTGAGGGCCTTAGAAAATATGTGATGGAGGCCAAGGCATTAGAGGTCAGGGTAGAGAAAGGAACAGGATGAAGGAAAAGAGGATGCTACTCAGTGGTGTACATGGAGAGACCCACCATCATGGATCTCTCACATTCACAGTCCTGCTCATCTACAATCGAATTGTTGGCCTAGAACTGAGCCTTTGAGTCAACTGCAGTAACCACATGTCAGCAACTGTACAAACACCAAACCCAGTTAATTGTATGGTTAGTGAATTAGCAATAACCTTCTCTGATCTCAGTCATTATTCAGAACACAGAATATTCTTGTAATGAAACTGGAGAAACTGACCTACTTTTAGATACCCATTAACTGAATTATCACCTGTAAGAATGTGTTTTGAGGCTTACAGGAATAGATCACTCCTCAGTGTAAGGTTTCACCACCTTCCGTTAAAGATACTCTTCTTGCTTCCCTACACACACACACACACACACACACACACACACACACACACACAGACACACACAGAGAGAGAGAGAAAGGGAGAGTGAGAGAGAGAGAGAGAGACAGAGAGAGAGAGAGAATCCCTTTGCCCTTTGATCTAGAACAGTGATCTTTTTGCTGTGATTAAATTAGTGTAAGTAATAAGATATCATAGACTTGATTGATTTCTTCAGCGATGGTTATTAACCAGTCCAATTCAGAGCCAAGCAGGACCATTATTCTAAACATTGATTTCTGAACAGCAGGAAGGGGAAGGAAATTCTCAGCTACAAAGGTATTCCATGAGGAATTATCAGATAAAATGATACACAGTGAAGATTCTCAGATATGGCAATGAACCCCATGGAATCCTTAACCACCACAATACACAGATGTCAGTGTCTGCTGGGAGACTGTGTAGGCTGTAAATAGACTTTACCAATATTCTCAGGGAATAAGTTTCAGGCCCATCGCAAAATCTAAGAGCTGAGAATGGTATTGTATTCCCACCATTATATTTAATCCAGCTAATATGTACTTGGCAATTCCTCTAAAGCACATTTGCCAGAGTCTCTGGAGACAAAAAGAAATGCAGGTTCAAAAAGCTCACACACAACATGATGTGTTTCTTGACAAAGTGTGGAAATGCCCTCTACTTGAAAGAGATAAAAAACAAGATTAGGAGAGGTGACACTTCAGAAAAAATAATTCTTATTATGTTTTTGAGATAGGATCTTTCTATGTAACCCAGACTAGCTTTGGCCCCCAATCTCCCTGCCTTTATTCCGGAAGATCTAGAATAACATCTGTGTACTACCGTGCCTGGCTGGGGTAGCAAACTGTCCCGGGACTGAAGCAATGTTTTCAGCAACATCCAATGTGTTCAGAGATGTGAATAATGGTGTGACTCTCTAAGCTCATAAATCTGTGAAGGAAAAGTGAATTTTCCCACTCTATACCCCCATGCTTCCATCTAGCAGGCAGAAAGAGCTGGAAATGAAGCTGTCTCCATATGGTTCCCTCTCAAACTATCCACACTATCCACAACACCCAGAGGAGGGCCTGTCAAAGGCATAAATCACAAAGGGTTTAAACTTTACATATATACATGCTTCCTTTGCTGAGGGCAATAGACCCTGGGATCAGACAGTCTGGGTTTAAATTGGGATCTAAGCAATGGAAGATATATCAAATAAACTCATTAGCTCTTACTATGGGATTAATAATAAAAATTCCTTCAAAAATGTGTGGTAAGAATGGCTAAGATACTATGCAGGTATAAAATACTTAATCCAGTATCTGGCACTCAGAGAGACTTTAAAAATTTTATAATAATAGGTCTCAATCATTTTTCCTTAAGAAGAAAAATACATGAAATGGCTCATTCCTTACAAGATAAAAGGACAGTTTCTTGCTTTCTTCTCTTCTGACTCCAGACATAAAATCAGTTCCAAGGAAAGAGATCTACAGAGGATGGGTGATGGTGATCATATTCTAACCATGCTACAGTGGACTACTGTTGTGGTTGGAATAAAAATGTCCCTTGTACAAAACTCAAATCCAAGTGGATCAAAGACCTCAACATAAACCCAGCTACACTGAACTTGACAGAAAAGAGAGGGGGAAATACCCTCCAACACATTGGCACAGGTGACCACTTCCTAAATATAACACCAGTGGCACAGACACTAAGAACAACAATCAATAAGTGGGACCTCCTGAAACTGAGAAGTTTCTGTAAGACCAAGGACACAGTCAATAAGACAAAATGACAGCCTACATAATGGGAAAAGACTTTCACCAACCCTACTAGTGACAGAGGACTGATCTCTAAAATATACAGAAAATTCAAGAAACTAGAGTCCAAAACCCTTAGTAACCCAATTAAAAAATGGGGTTCAGAACTTAAAAGGGAATTCTCAGCAGAAGAATTACAAATGACTAAAAGGTACTTGAAAAAGTGCTCAACGTATTTAGCCATCTGAGAAATGCAAATCAAAACAACTTTGAGATACGACCTGACACCTATCAGAATAGCTAAGATCAAAAATACAGATGATAGCCTATGCTGGAGAGGATGAGGAGTGAGGGGAACACTCCTCCATTGTTGGTGGGAGTGTAAGCTTGTCCAGCCACTCTGGAATGCAGTATGGTGGTTTCTCAGAAAACTGGGAATCAGTCTCCCCAAGGATCCAGCAATACCACTTGTAGGCATATACCCTAAAAACACACATTCACACCCCAAAAGCATTAGCTTAACTATGTTCATAGCAGCATTATCCATAATAGCAAGAACCTGGAAACAACCTAGATGCCCTTCAACTGAAAAATGGATTAACAAACTGTGGTACACCTACACAATGGAGTACTATTCAACACTAAGAAAAAATGATATCCTAAAATTTGCAGGCCAATGGATGTATTTGGAGAACATCCTCCTGAGTAAGGTATCACAAACCCAGAAAGAGAGATTTGTTTTCTTTAAGTGTCTGGTCACAGGGAGTCTAATTATGCTCTAGTAAGTAAATGAGCAGCATGAATGGGTGTTTTTGTAAATGGGGAGATCATAAGTGTGGGTATAAATCTGAGAGGACTGATAACTGAGTTTGATGGGGTGCATGATAAATACACACACACACATATAATATGATCAAAAAAAAAAAGAATGTCCCCTATGGGCCCTAGTATTTGAACACTTGGTCCCCAGTAGGAGATGCTGTTTGGGGAGGTTAAGGAAATATGGCCTTACTGGAAGTAGTACATCAGTTGGAGCAGACTCTGGGAGTTTACAGCTTTACCTTATTTACACTTTTCTTTTTGCTCCATACATGTGGATGGAGACATGATCTCTCAGTTTCCTGCTCCAGTTACCAGCTATCATACCTCACAACATCACAAACTCTCCTTCTGGAACTGTAAGCTAAAAAATGAATTGTCTTCTATACCTTGATTTTGTTTCTAGTGTTTTATCACAGCAACAGCAAAACCTTGGATGGGGGGGATAGAAATGACACTATAGAAGCCAAGGGCTCTATCTGTTTCATTTCCAAAGGGTGGTAAAATGTAGTGGCCCGCACTACTTAGGGTCCTTGAGTCAGGCTCAGGCCTGTGGATTGAAAAGGCAAAGACACTTGGGACATTCTTCCAAGAAGAATACCATTTACTTGAAGGTCAATATCAGACTTATATATCCAATGCTTTCAGGGGTGTAGCACAATAAAAATTCCCAAGGCAGCTGGAAAATTACTGACTAGGTAAACAGCTGAAACTTCCTCATCTAACACCTCCCGTCCCAGGAAGAAAAGCAGAAACACACTGGACAGGGTATGGAGCATGAAAAGCAGCTAGCAATCCACAGGCTATGTCCTTCAAGGCTCAGAGTGCAGGTGAAAGTCAGAGCAGCGGCTTACAGTGAAAGAGAGATATTTCTAACTTTTTATTAATTTACTTACTTTTATTTTATGTGCATTAGTATTTTGCCTACAGGCAAGTCTGTGTGAGAGTGTTAGATGTTGGAGTTATGATAGTTGTTAGCTGCCATGTGGGTGCTGGGATTTAAACCTAGTAGTTTCCTTAACCACTGAGCCTTCTTTATAGCCTCAACTTTGTAATACTTAATTAAACTTAAAATAAGAAGAGCCTAAGTGGAATTAATAGATATTTATGTCTCAATATTTTCCAAATACAAAGATCTTGAGTTCCCTGAAAATTGAATCTGCAGAGTTTTTTTTTTTTCATACCTGTTATACTTTCTTTATAAGTAACTTACTTTCCACCCCCAACTTTCTCACTCCCCTATTCCCATGCTCTGGAATTATAAATTAGGAGTATCCAGGTATGTGTTTGCATGTGTCTGTGTTTCTGTGAGAGAGTGTGTGTGTGTGTTCATGTATGGTTAAACCTGTGTGTGTGTGCATGTGTCCTCTGTGTGTGTATACATATGTGTATATACACTGGGACTTAGTGCCTTTGGGACTTTCTCAAGTCCTGCCTTTATCTGAATGTCATTGATCCTTTTGCCTAATTGTTATTCACTACACTAATTTTACCCACAAATCTCTCATTCTATTGATCACAAAGTAATAAACTCACCAACAAACAAAACAACCATTATTGCAATGTTGGAAAAACATCAGTTAATATCAATAGCATATTTACAATTATCTTTAACCCAAATTACCCATGATGCACATGCAGGCTGTTTCAGACACCTGAACACTCATTTTTTTTTCTTGGTTGAAAAGAAGGAAACAATGCAACAAAGAAACCCTGAAGTGATGACTGAATGGAAGAAAAAAGTAGAGAGAAATGTGACCTTCTCAAAAGAAAAACAAGGCACCTCTATGTTTTCATATTTCTTTGGCACTTTATTTTTAAAACTTATGTATAATACATATAAGAACATATAAAACACATCTTTTTCTCTTTGCATGCATTGGTATGTTTTGCTTTGTGCTAACATATGTTAATTGTACAAAATAATGGGTGTGGGATATTTGTACACTGTGGGAAGATATATTTCTGTGACTGGTTTAATAAAGTGCTGAAACTCATCATGTAAGTTTCTTGAAGGAGAACACCCAGTATCTTAACTCTGGTTCCACATAACACATGTATGCCCACATGATCATATGCAAGGCCTGCTCAGAAGCAGAAACTATCTCAGCTATGCTGAGTGACTCTCTGGATACACTTTCTTTGCCATTGTGTCCCAATGCTGTTTTCAGGCACACAATTTGGCTTTTTACATGAGTCCTTGGGATTTAAATGCAAACTCAGGTCCTCTTTGTTTTGGAGAACTGATGGATCCTGAATTTGAACCATTCCATTGCAGAGGAAGAGCCCATTGTCTGCATCTGCTTTCCAATAACACACTGGTCCTTCACCAGCTACCTGATGTGAGATGTCTTTCAATATGCTATAAATATCATTTGCTAATTTAAAAAACTGTCTTGGCCTATGACAGGCATCTTAAAAATAAACAAAAAAATCAAAACATAAATTTAAAAAAAAAAGACAAAGTCAAGAGACACACCATCCAGCTGCCCAAAAATCAACATAGAAAATAACACAAATAAGCCACAGGCCACATAACAAGACAAATTAATAAAAAATAAATTAAATTAAAATATGAAAACGAGCTAACAATATACCTAAGCCATAAGACAAGCATAAAATTAACATAAGCCTTTATATGGTTATTTAAAGGTAGTCTAAGACTACAAGACTATATGTCTAGACCATGAGCCAAACCAGCCAAAAATCTCCTAAAGCAGCTACCACATCAAGCTGCAGGTAGCACCCATCCTTAAAATTTTCAAACTGAAACAGAAGAAAATGTAATCAAGTTCCGGGGCACAAGAAACACCAGCAGTCATAATTCCAGTCAGATGCAATAAAAGACAGATTCAGAGGCCAAGAAAAAAGGAGAAGCAATGATGTGTATTAATGCTCTATCATCTACTCATCTATTTATCTATCTACCACGTACATCTATCTATCTATCTATCTATCTATCTATCTATCTATCTATCTGAATTATCTTTGTTAGGGATTCTATTGCTGTAAAGAGACACCATGACCATAGCAACTCTCATTAAAAAAATTTTAATGGGGTGGCTTACAGTTTCAGAGGTTTAGTCCATTATCATCATGGTATAACATGGTGGCACACAGGAAGACATGGTGCTGAAAAAGTAGCTAAGAGTCCTACATCTTGACCCACAGACAACAGAAAGTGAACTGAAGAAGGTATAGCTTGAGCAAAGGAGAATTCAACACCCACCCTGACGGTGACACACTTCCTCCAACAAGGCCATACCTCCTGATAATGTCACTCCATGTGAGCTAATCATCTATCATCTATCTATCACTTTCTCTGTCACACACATACATATGACAGACAGACAGACAGACAGACAGACAGACAGACAGACAGACAGACAGACAGACTAACACAGAAGGGGAGGAGAGAGAGAGAAAGAGAGAGATTTCTGATCTTGCTTATATTAAAGTTTCTTTTCCTGGTTGAGAATTGAGCCTGAAAGAGCTTAGAAACTTGGAAGATGAGCTGAGCCTGACTCTGGTATTGGTATTTTATACCTTCCATAGTATTAACCTTAAACCTTAAAGACAAATCTCTGCCGGTGACTAAAGAAAAAGCCACTAGAATGACACTTGTAGTTCAGGACATGTGATGTTGTAATAGAGAATGCTGGTGATTTATTCTGCTTTGAACCAAACAGCCATGTGCACTGTCTTACTTAGATTTTGATTGATGTGAAGAGACACCATAACCAAAAGAAAGCATGTAATTGTGGTGGCTTGTTTACAGTTCAGAGGTTCAGTTCATCACAGTGGGGAGTGTGGCAACATACAGGCAGGCATGATGCTGGAGAAACAGCCAAGTGGTCTACATCTTGCAGACAACAGGAAGTCAACTGACTCACTGGGCAGTATCCTAAGCATAGGAAACCTCAAAGCCGGCCTCCACAGAGCCACACTTTCTCCTAGGCCATATCCAATCCAACAAAGCCACACTTCCTAGTAGGGCCACTCCCTATGAGATTATGGGATTATAAGAGTAGGTGTGTCCATTTTATTCAAACTATCACAAGCATGTTTCTTGTCTTCTGTGTCTCAGCTGTAGTACATTTTTATGTGCACTGGTGTTTTATCTGCATGTATGTCTGTGTGAGGATGCCAGATCCCCTGGAACTAGAGTTACGAGAGTTTTGAACTGTCATGTGGGTTTTAGAAATTGAACCTTTGTCTTCTGGAAGAGCAGCCAGTGCTCTTAACTGCTGAGTCATCTCTCCAGCTCACTCAGTTATAGCATTTACGAAGAACTCTGGGTTGTTTATCCAATAGTCAAATCAAGTCCCCAGACCTGGGTTATTTGCCTTTGGTGGAAGGCTATAGCAGCCCAGCTAAACCACAGAGAATGGGCTTTGGAAGCTCACAATTTAAATTGAGTTACTCTTTTCAGACTCTTTAGTCATGCTACCTTAAGAAAGCCATGCAAACCTTTCTATGTCTCAGGTTTAGGGAGAAGATAAAACTGCACCTGAAAATCAGATATGTTCAGGGAAATGATGCTGGCTGAGGCTCTGCAAACAGGAAAGGTAAATACATACAGAGTAACTCACTCTCTCTCTCTCTCTCTCTCTCTCTCTCTCTCTCTCTCTCTCTCTCTCTCTCCTTCTCTCTCTTTCTGAACAATTCTCTTCTCTGGACTAGAAAAATCTTGATCTAACTATGGATTTGGATGGTATGATGTGTGGATGGACTCATGTGGCCATGAAGTCACTCTTAGATCTGTGACCTGTTAGAATCCATGAGAAACAGTGACATAGGAAGGTTTGGCCTTCACCTCAATGCCTCATGGGCTAGTCATTCAAAAGTGGGCAGTAGCCAGATCAGCCTTAGTAAGTGGTGACCTGTACCCTTCATCTATAACACCACGATCCCCTCCATATGTGTGAGAGCTCTAGCATGGCCAGGAATAAGGGTAATGCCGATTGTGCAGTCATTTTGTTATTTGGTTTTTCAGGGTTCAATATCCATATGGATATTAAAATTTCCATAGGATGGCTGTTTTAATAAAACGAGCACTGGCAGGTGAGCCAACATCTCCATGCTTCTATCACAGATATCTCATATCTGACTTTCCACTATTACTTTCAGAACCCTGTATGAATTCAAACCATCTCCCATTTCATTTAAAGTTGCAGCTTCTAGTCCCCCTTTTACTCTCTACTGTCTTAGAAAAACCATTTCCCTCCCCCTCCCCCACATCCCCTCCCATCCCCTCCCCCATCTCCTCTCCCACACCCTCCCCATACCCTCCCCCATATCCTCCCCCACACCCT
>PVIH01011749.1:0-24461 GCA_004025045.1 Sigmodon hispidus | reverse complement strand
CAAAAGAGGTTTAATCTATAGTACAGATCCTCAGGCTATCAGGGATCTTTCTGGTGTGGGGGCTACCTTCTTATTTCAGGGAATATCATTGTTCTCCAAATTTTATTCCATTTGAGATACTCATTGGAAGCTTGATATGAGTCACTCAGTCTCAAAATTCCATCATGTGTTTTCCTAGCCTGCACCACTCCTGGTGTCTGTCAGGAGTGCTGGTTCAGGTCTTCAAGAAAGAAGACACCAAGGCAAAATTAAGCTTGCAAGAGGGTGACTAGAGGAGTCACCTATGAAGACAGAAGAGAGGGGGAAGGAGTGGACTGGATAGAGCCTTCAGATTGCCATCCAGGGCTAACAGCTCTAGAAGGGGAGGGAGGAAGAAAGGAGAGCTGAGGAGAAGCCTCACACTGTCACTCTGATGAAGTCTTGGCCAGTCCCAAGACATCTCATCAGAAGAGGCCCATGCTGGTGAGGACTGAGTCAACTCTTTCCCTGACTGGAAGGATCCCAGGATGTCAGGGCTCAGCACAAACACTGTGATGGGATCGTTGTAGAAACTTCAGGCAGCTCCATGTTTCCTTTGCTATGGTTTTTTGAAGGTAAAACTGAGTGTAGCAGTCTCATGGCTACCATAAAATTTATTTTAGAGATATCTGTAGCTTAATGAGTGACCCAAATGCTTGGTAAATGAAAGCAACCCCGAAGAAGATGAGCTAAGAAGTTTCTCTTCTCTTCCCATTCTCAGGTACCAACTCCCTCCTTTCCATGCTCAGAGCTAATAGTTTTTGCCTCCCTTTGGAAACACCTCACACACAAATACTAAAACGCTTTGTATTAGCATAAACTCCATGAACTCAGTGACATATTTCTCCATGTTACTTTTAACTAATTAGAGTTTTTATTTTCATACTATAAACCAACAATGCTCTCTCACAACATAACATACTTTGTTCTACAATTATATCCTGGGGTTTTGAACCAAACCCAGGTTGGTGAATATTTAGATTTTTCTCCCCTATGATACAGAAACATAGTCCACCTCCACAAGGTAACAGTTACTTCATAGGTCAAAGGGCAGGTGAATTTTGTACTGTGCCAGACATTGGCCTGCAAACAGCAAAAACATTCTCCACACAATATTTAGATTTTAGGGTCTGTGTTAATCTATGTTGTTTCAGACAGGATTGGAAAGATTCATTAAGAAACACAGATAAATAGATTGATCATGTCTGCTATTGAAGATCTTTGTAGTTAATGATGCTATGTTGTGGCACTGCTCAGGCTGTTTGGTGAAGTCCTCAGTAATCTCAAAGGCAAATCAAACAAAAACATATCCAATGCCAAAGGACTGATGCCACTCAACCAACCCCACCTAGGAGGACCTCCCATAGGTGAAAAGGATTATCTTACACTGAATATAAGTCTGCATACTATGCTCACTGATGTTTACCCTGGGAAGACCAAGAGTTAACCTTGTCTGTGATCCATGTAATAAATTTTCCACAAATGATCATCCTTCCAAACAACCTTTTTTTTTCTGAAAAAGCCCTGCATCTTTCAATCAAGCTTTACATGGTCAAGTTGTTTGGTTTCTTAACCACATTTGGCTAAAATATTCTGGAGATGGCAATGTTCCAAACCTCCAGAATGAAAGGAACCTGCCTTGAATAGCTGCCTCTATGTTCTGCAGTGACCCCAGGGCTGAGATCACTCTGAAAATCAAAGGGTGACTGATGTTATCTTTCCAGATGCTCTCATCCTCACACTGTGTATGTGAGCATCAGCTTTGTATCCACATTTTATGTAAAAAATGTAAGTTGTATGTCATTCAACTTAATCATCACAGGATGGTAATGGTCACTTTTAGTTTAGAGGGAAACATTAAAAAAAAAGTTCATAAAATATAATGTTATGTGGACAAAGATACTATAGTTGAAGTTCTAAGCAAACAATTGTGAAATATTTTGTAGATGAGGCAAAAAAATGGCTAAAATGCCTAATTAACAGAGATCTTCTAAATTAATTTTAACAAGAATAATTTAGACATAAACATTTTTCCCAACCTACATCTTCAAAGAGTAAAATAATTAGCATTACTCTTTATTACTAAGGATGCAGAGAAGCATGCACCCTATTGAGGGAATTTACTCTTGAACCATCTTTAGTGAAGACAATTTATCAGTAGGAATCAAAGCTAAATGATCATACAACTAACTCCAGCTACTTAACTTTCAGACTTCATTCAAAAGGAGTCATCCGGCAACTGTAGAAAAACATACATAAATATTGATGTTAGGGTTGTATAAAATAGCAAAACTGAGGAAGGTTTATAGAGATCTACTCACAGAGGCAGTAAACCATTACATTCAAAAGTGTTATCCAGTGGCTCAGGCAATTGTTCAGTAAATAGGCACTCTTGACTCACAAATGTAAAGAACCAGGTTGGAATCCTTAGCATGTGAAAAGCTGGGTGCTGGGTGTAGATGCATGTGTCTATAGCCTCAACACTGGGGAGAAGAGATTATGGAACATGAGGCATGAGAGCTTATCAGTCAGCCATCCTCAATGACAAAAAAAAATAAAAATAAAAATAAAAATAAGAATAATAAATAAATAAATAAGGAGGAAGTAACTGAGTAAAGCTGCTGAGCCTTTGAGGCTAGGCATGTATCAAAGATGTTCCTGAATGGAATCCTAGAGAGGCCATTGAGTAAAGCTGTGAAGTTAACACCTGGATTGCCTTGGAGACCCCAAGATGTTTGAGATGCCAAAGCCATGAGATATCTGCTGATCAGGAGTGAAAACAGCCCAAGAAAGGGAAGTATGTTGCAATCAACAAAGCTGAAATAAGTTGGAGATCTGAAGAGTAGTTCAACATCAGACATGGAGATGCAGAATTTGGAGTTTGCTCAGCTGGTTTTCAGTCTTGTTTTGGTTCAATATTTCCTCCCTATGCATCCTTTTCTAGGTTTTGAAATGATAATGTATATCTTATTCTATTATATATTGGAAGTCTGTAAGCTGTTTTTTGTTTTGTTTTGTTTTTAAATAAGAGATTATGGTTGAGATTGCATGAATCTCAGAAGAGACTTTGAACTTTGGACTTTTAAACATTGTTGAGAGTGTGATAGACTATGGGGGTTTCTGAAGTTAGACTGGATGCATTTTTGTATTATGATATGATTATAAGCCTTTGGAGGCCAGGAAATAGAATGTGGTAGTTTGAAAAAAAAAAAAAATAACCCCAAAGGAAGTGGCACTATTAGGAGGTGTGGCCTTGTTAGAGTGGATGTGGCCTTGTTGGAGGAAGTGTGCCACTATAGAGGCAAGCTTTGAGGTCTCATGTATACTCAAGCCATACCCAGTAAAGAAAATAGAACTCTTAGATCCAGCACATTGTCTGCCTGCTGCATGTCACCATGTTGCACTATGATGATAATGGACTATACCTCTGAAAACCTTAGCCACCCCAATTAAATGGTTTTCCTTTGTATAAGTTGCCATGATCACTATGTCTCTTCAACGCAATAGAAACCCTAACTAAGACACACAGCCCTGGGTACTGATGATGCCCATTTTATTAGATATATAATTACTTTTACATATCTGAACCATTTAAATTTGTATACTTATACCTAATTTTATAATTATAAAATAACAAATAAGGATATTTTCACTGAACAAACTTAAGAAGGACAACGTCTGAGGGTAATGATGTTAAGAGAAAATACAAAATCTGAGGATATAACAAAAAAGAGTTTATGTCTGTGAGCAAGACTAAGGGACAGATGTGGAAGAGGACCTAAGAGTGAAGTCTTTAAACCTTCAAATGCTTGCATGAGGTTTTCATAGCTAAAAGACATGCCTCTAAATCATGTTCTTGTCAAGATCCTAAGAAGTAGACCTAGCAATACAACCTAGACCTCCTTCATTGAGGAGGGCAAGAGGAGTCTAGAACCAGAGGACCAGGATGTCTGTATTCTTCTCTAAGTCATGGAAGCTGTACCCACAAAGTCTCAACAACAAGGCTGCTCCTAAGACCTGAAAATGATAAGACTAATCTACATGATAGAATGAACAGGGGAACTCTCACAAGGCCCCACCCTAGATGAAGAGCTACAAGCAATTAATGGTTGCTGAGAGAGAGAAAATCAGTCTCCTCTAGAGATAAGCCCCTGATAATAGGTCAGCCCTAAACACACACACACACACACACACACACACACACACACACACACACCTATAAATAGACTCAGGTTATATTTATAAATTTGTATGAGTATGTATGTGTGTGTGTATGTGGGAGGGGCATGTGTGTATAACAACTATAATTAAAGAATAAGAAGCCATGAATTTGAGAAATGGAGGGGACACAGGAAGAACTGAATTAGAGAAAAGGAAAAGGAATGATATAGTAATTATATATGCAATTCTCAACCAAATAAATTTAAATAAAAGAAAATACCCAGTGTCCACACACTCATCCTACACACAATCTGAGGCCCTGCATCTGTTCCCTTTTAAAAATAAAAGCCTATCTTCTATGGACACAGCAATTTCATGTGCTCTAATCACTTCCTCTACAGTGAGTTCACCAAAGCAACCCAAACCCAACACAGAGATCTGTGAAAAATTCCAAAACATTAAATACAAAAACAAAATCTGTTTTGTGTGTAATCTTTTGAATCTACAGATAGATGGAGACACGCTCTTTAATCCAATCTATTCCTTTATGTCTCTTCATGCACAGTTCTTCTGTGGCACAGGCATTTTTCAAAAACATAGACCCTCTTTTGTTTAATTAATAATCCCCCCAGACATAAATCACCCCGGCAGCACCCTCTCTACACAGCCCTGTGGCAATGACCTACTTTAACAGCCTTTCATGTATAGCTTGGGTTTACTATGTATTTTGAAAATTACTGCTCAATAGCTATTTGGGGAGATCAGCATTTTCTTTAGTAACTTTAGCAATGAGTACCCATTTTTCCAACCCAGGAAGGAAGAATAATAGAATAATGGAAGTGAATTAAAGTCTAATGAAAGGGGGCTGGCCATTCCCCCCAGGAAACCAATAGTAATAAAATAATAACATGACTAGCATTTGTTATGTATTTTATAGGCACAGCTTCCTTTAACTCTCAGTAAGCTTCTGTGTTCCTATGTAGTTGATGAGGAAACCAACGTAGAGAGAGAATGTGTGTGTGACTAAATCACACAACCAGCAAGTAGCAAAGAGAATTCTCACTCGCAGGCTCTAAAGTTGATGCTCACAACTCAGCCACGTTCACCCCCTGGCAAGAATAAAACTGACTCCCAGCAAACATCACATTGACCATAATATTGTGTTGGCATTATCTCTGTTCCCTGGGAAGCGTACTGAAGCTCAAAGAAAAACATGGATGAAATTCGAATTTAAGTATTATCTTCAATTATTTTTAATCTTTTGGTTGTGGCAAGAAAATTTAATGTGAGATCTGCTTCTGAACACATTTAAATGTCCAATGCATCATTAGCTATAAACACAGCCCTGTGTAAAAGACCTCTGGAACTTATTCATTTTGTCCATCTGAAGCTGTTAAGCTATAATTTTCTATCCCCTGTTTGCTATGCCTGGCGATCACTGTTAAACTACCACCTACAGATTAGAACATTATATTAACCCCCTCTTTTCTATTAAACTAATTTAAAATACTGGCTTGAATTTGAGAAAACCAAAATAAATGCAATGAATGTTATTTGAAAACCCTAGTAGGTCGTTATATATTGCATTTGTTGGTCCTAAATCTATTTTATTAGATTATTGTTAATTAGCATTTGTTCAGTATCAACTATGTTCTCAGAGCCAGAATCAACATGTAAGAGAATACCATAGCCTAAGATAGGCCCACATAATATTTCTAAAGCAGCTTTCTCCCCACACTTAAACCCCAAGAGGAAATGTTCCAACAGTAGATGTGAAGAAAAACAACTCAAAAGCAATCACTCTTCACCAGGGGCTGTGCATGCATTCACTATATAAGGCAAGCAGAGCCTTGAGCCAAGGAAGAGACAAAAGGTGAAATTTCACACTAAGTGACTGAAAATCCATAAGACTCAACTTTTAAATAATGGATATTGATCATATAAATTATTGTTCAATTATTTTGTCATGAGAATTCTTAATGGAAATATAGGTAAATCTAATAACAACTATATAAGCACAAAGGAGATGTATAAACATCTCTTTGATCATTAAAACAAATCTGAGTGGCTTTCACCAAATGTGGAAGTTGTACATGGAGGTTGACTATGGTGTTCTGTCTTGACTTTAATCCCCCCACAATAGTTTGGGAGTTTGGGTGGGAACTGGTTATTTAGTGGGGCAGGAAGCACATCTCCCATGGAGGTGGAGAGGAAGAAAGCTGGAAAAGGCTATACTAATAACCTCTTGCTTCATGGGCACTGAGGGCTTATCATCCCTTGGTCTCCAGTGAGGAAAATGTCTAGTATATGCCTCACAGTTCCACTGAAACAAGAAGAAGCTGCAAATTTGACCAAAAATTGTTATACATCTTTGGTTGTAGGTTTCCGGAAGGTGAATTCCAGCCACTTCATGTAGCCTTGGGCATAGTCACAAAAAGTCTTTGAGTAGAGGCTGAAATAGGTGTGTAAGATGCTATGGGTGTGTGGGTATATATATGCTTTGGTGTGGGGGTACATATATGCAGAAATACTGGGCATTGTCAAGATAATGTAGAGTGTAATTGCCCTCTTGACAAAGGAGGCTTGACTTCAGCCATTCTCTTCCTCGCTTCTTTCATTATAAGACCCTATAATAACCTTGCCTTGATGTATGAGCAAAAAAAAAAAAAAAAAAAAAACCCAGCAACCTATTCCATCTAAAACAAATGTACTTCTGAGCTTCACATTACAGAGATAACACAAACTACAAATACATTAATCAGAATGAGGTAGTATTTCAGTGGTGGAGTGCTATTTAGAGAAGTACATAAGACTTTTAAATGCAATTTTATATTTCTAAGTAGAAAAATACTGAGGTTGGGGAAGAAGCTCAGTGGATAAAATACCTGCTATTAAAGAATGAGAAACTGAGTTCAGATCCCCAGCATCCCTGTAAAGAAAAGAAAAAGTCATACTTGGCAACACACATCTGAAACATCAATGCTGGCATTTCCAGGGAGGGGGTGTAGTCTAGAGACAGGTGAAATCAGGGGCTCATTGGCCATCTAGTCTAGGAGAAATGATGAGTTGCAGGTTTAATGAGACCCTGTCTCCAAAGCTAAATATGTGGAAAATCACAGAAGATTCTCATCAATCACACACACACACACACACACACACACACACACACACACACACATCAATTCTTTGCATATGTAAAGCTCATCTAAACCTCATTGGAGAATGATCATATGATAGTTAACTTCTGTCTATTTGATTGAATTAAGGAAAATCTGGTGCATCAATTAGACACACTTTGGGGTTTACATAGGGGGCTTTGTAAGAAAAGACCTACAGATAGTAAAAGGTTTTCTGGGAATGTAGGCAGTACCACCCATGACCTGGGGAATCCTGGAATAAATGATAACACCAACTAAGCTCCAGCATTCATCTCTCTCAATTTCCTGACTTGTGAGTAAGAAGCCTCACAGTTTTTCCACCAGCACAGGCCATGCCTGCTCCACCATGACCAATTCCATTCTAGAAATAGGGTGAGTAACTAATTGGGCTCATGAGCATACAATGACTCCCATCTTTGAGTGTGGGTCACAGTGTACAATTCATATTTATAACTGTGGACTAGGGTTGCAAAGCTAAGTACCATGTTCACCTGTGAAACAGCAGACAGGACTTCAATCACCTGTTACTTCCTACTCCATTCTCCCTTTCATGGAAAACCTCTTGATAACTCTGCATTCGTGGACTAGTAAAAAGGAGCCAGCCAGCCATTAGACAATTTGCCCCATTCCAATGACCTAAAGTGAATTCACTACTCAATTCCACATTCTATCCTGCCTGCTACCGAGAAGCATCATGCCTACAGCACATGAATCATATCTCTTTAATGTGAAAAACCCTAATCCTATGATAAGGAACTGCCATATTTCCCAACAAAGCACCTCTGGTAGTCTTGCTCCATCAGGAGAGGCATCCAACAATGTCAGCCATCCCCAGGCAAGCAGAGATGGTCACCTCTGATAGGATGTAATTATCCTGCTCTTGTGTGTCCTTCAAGTTTTAGGTGAGTCTTTGCACCTAAATGTGTCATAGCATTCCAAAATTTCTCACTCACAGATGTGTCTCTGTAACTACTCCATGATAGCACAGCAGCTGGGAAGTAGCTTCTTACCACTGCAGCTATGCACACTTACTTTCACTCACACATAAACAACAAACTATCTCAGATGCTGAGGATGCTACAGAGACCAGGCTAGACCAGCCACTGCCCTCTGAGACTGAATTCCAGGTCTGTAGAAGCTGAAGTTTCTTCTGGAGGATAATATCTGATTCTAGGTCTCACCACTCCAGAGTCAATTTCTCGCTGTAGCTATTTCTCCTTAGATCCAGGTCAGAATTGTTTGAAAAAAATCCTTCTTTGAATTTTTTCTTTCTTTTTCTTTCCTCCTCCTTCTCCTCCTCCTTCTTTTTTAATTACTAGCTGGTGCCAGCATGCATCCTTTCTATGAAATTTCACCCACAAAGGACATGTCCAACAAAGAAAACATAAAAAAGGTGTTTAAGGTCACTGTGCCTCTGTTTATTCATCAATAAAATGAGCACACTGAGACTATAAGGGATTTTAGTAAAGACTGAATGAGATTTTGAAGCAGAAGAATTTGAAACGATGCTCCGCTCAAAGTATTCCTTAAACATAAAACATAAGCAACCATTAATTTTATAAGCAACTTCCCTCCTGCACTAGCTATTGTAACAAAATACCGTGACCAAAGCTACTTGTAAAAGAAACCATTTATTTTGACTCATACTTCTAGAAGATAGGTGCACAATGGCAGAGACATCATGGCAGAAGGCAGAAGGCAGAAGGTATGGCAGAGAGACCAGGAAGCTCAGAGTTCACATCCTTTACTAAAGGCATGAAGTGCAACCTAGAAGTAAGGTGAGACGGCAAGCTCTCAAAGCCGGCCCACAGACATACTTCCTCTGGCAGGGCCACACCTCCTTCCCCCAGCAGGGCCCCGCCTCCTTCCTCCAGCAGGGCCACGCCTCCTTCCTCCAGCAGGGTCACACCTCCTACCTCCAGCAGGGCCACACCTCCTACCTCCAGCAGGGCCACACCTCCTACCTCCAGCAGGGCCCCGCCTCCTTCCTCCAGCAGGGCCCCACCTCCTTCCTCCAGCAGGGTCACACCTTCTTCCTCCAGCAGGGCCACACCTCCTACCTCCAGCAGGGCCCCGCCTCCTTCCTCCAGCAGGGCCCCGCCTCCTTCCTCCAGCAGGGTCACACCTTCTTCCTCCAGCAGGGCCACACCTCCTTCCTCTAGCAGGGCCACACCTCCTAAGCCTCTGCACACAGCACCACCCAGTGGGGGACCAAGTGTTCAAACAGTAAAACTGTGAGGGGCAGTTCTCATTTCAACCACCACACCTGCCCACATGTTTTCACTGTTCTCATCTCCTTTTCTAACTGATGAGACACTGCAGATATGTTCAATCTTTTAAGCATACCTTCCTTTTCTAGTCAAGGACAGCCAGCACTAGGGAAACAGGCCAGCGGGGGCACATCTGTTTTGTGACTTCAAATCATAGTGATGAGGAGATGTGAGAAGAGCTTTGACACAACAGAAAAAAAAAAAAAATCTGCTTAGTTCCTCAGAATCATTTCACGAATTCCATGACAGAACGGCATCCTCCCGACTCATCTGCAAATACTACAGCTGGGGTCACTATCTATCTGCTGACCGAGTACAGCTGTCCTTTTCTTAGTGGTAATGTGGGGCTCCTAATCCAAATTAACCATGTAGATTTGAGATTAATCACCATATGGAAAATGCAAAAGGTCTGATTGTTGAAAACGCCTCTTCTCAACCAGCTCTCTAAACGTCCATTCTTCTCGATCCAGGAGAACCAAACTAACAGACCCAAAAGAGTTCAGGAGAGACCCTCATCTCCACAGCACTCACTGCAGGCCACCTTAGGGACACTTTGAACGATGCACTTTTTTTTTTTTTTTTTTTTTTCTTTCTTTTTTTGCACAGCATGGTTAAGAAAGTCTGTTCAGGCATTGCCCCTTCAGGTCTAAGCCGCTTATTTTTATCCACTGGGGTTTTGCTTGACATGCACTTTGGGTAAAGCATTTTACTTCCTTAAAAATGATTTTAAACTTCTGCTTCATATAAATGACAAAAGGAGATGCATGCCTAGAAGAGATCTCTCTTTTTTAGCAGTCCTAAATGCCTGTGCTCTAACCAATATAGCAGCCCATCACAGAAGGCAAGCATATGTAAATATACAGAGGTAATTTGATTGAATAGTTATGATAGAAGAAATTAATATATCTCTTTCTGTTTATTTCCTAAAACCAGAGTGAAGAAAGTGATTCAAATACAATATCAACAAGGTTAACTGTGGTTCACGTTAAAAAAAAACAAGAACAAAAAACTATATTTTAATGTCGGTAGCCTTGTAGACAGAATTATAGGTTAATGGAACTACTTTGGGACACCGTTTCCCTTGCTTTTCTACTGCAAAAAGTTAAATTATTTAGAAAAGAAACATTCTCTTGAGTGGTTGCAGGTCACTATGGATCAGTGAGGTTTTCCCTTTAGAGTTTAGATATGAAATATTAATAAGTTTGAGGAAGACAAGATTTATCAACATGGGACTATTATCTGTCATCCCTCCTCTGCCCTCCATCTCTCACTCTGGAGAATTTTCCTTTTAATAGTCTGAATCACAGGATGGGCAATAGGAGTCAAAGTACTTAGGAGAAGGCAAGGAGAAAGCTTCAGTGCTCCTCAGAGAGGGGTTGGGGGGGGTCACAGTCTTCCACGGGGATTGTCAAAGCTGGCATGGTACAGAAAGTTCTGGAGAACTATTACTCTAGCTTTGGGATTTGATTTTCTTTTAATATTCTTTGAAAAATAGAAACCCAAATAAAAATTCCTTTGAAATATTTTTTTTCAGACTACCACTGGCTATGACCCATGTACACATAGTCCCCAAAGCTGTTGTGTATATATTCTGTTCAAACTAGGGTCCCCAAAGAACAGCAGCAGAGTCACCTGTGAGACAGGCAAAACCTCAGGCTTCGGCACAGACCTGCTGAGCTGGCGTCTCTTGCAGAAGTCTGGGAATCTGTTGGACAAATATTCCAAGTGATTCTCCCATTGCTGTATTCCAAGTGATTCTCCCATTGCTGTATTCAGACAGTCACTAGCAAGGTAACCGCAGCACTTGCCTAGAGCTTCTAAGAGTTTCATACCTGAGTCCAGGGCAAGGGTCCACTTCAGAAAGACCTGGTTTCTATCCCTTAGGTACAACTACAGGGTCCCTGTGGAGCCACATACTGCACGAAATTCTTCCTAGCATTCCAAGTGTCCCAGAAATCGGACACCTTTTTCCATAAATCTTCCCTGTTAGACAATGGAGCTCTCTCTACTGATGTTCCTCAAGGGTCTGAAGAAGAAAATTGGCAGAAGAACATAAAATTAGATTCTAGTAGAAATTACTAGTTTGTGAATTTTCAAATTCAACTCTACCTTTGGAGATAGAACACTCTTCTTTGAACTTCCGAAGTTTAGAAGATCCAGGAACAGGAGACAGGACTGCGTGTTTCCTTTGAAAGCATCAGGTTGCAAATTCCTGCTGAACCCTCTATTGATAATGTCTTCACAAACTATGCCCACATGCTAATTCTCACCAGCTGGCATGTGACCTTATCTGTAAATAGTATGTTTACAGGTATGATTAGAGCTCTGAGTTTGGGTCATATAATAAAAGAGACCAGAAATTTAAAACTGATGCAGACCATTAGTTTCAAGATCCTGGACTCATAATCACTGAGGGAAAGTTGTAGATCACATTTCTGAGTCCTGAGTCTTTTGGTTATGGCAACTATGGTACTTGCAAGCTAGTGGGGACCACTACTATGCCCACATTTTTATGGAGGTCAGGGGATTCCAGAGAGAAGTAGGCTAAAACAGTGTTAACAAAGATGAGGGCATGGACTCTAATATAATCCTCCTCGTCTTCCAGGCCAAATCAGTGGATATGCCCAAGCTCCAATAACCATCCACTGTGGAATCCTGAGTTACTCTCCACTGTAAAGTTTATACAGTTCACATGGTGATGAGCAGCACTCACTGTTGATCCTGCCATGAACAACTACAAAACCAACAGATGGTATAAAGCACTGTTTTCAGAGATGCCTTTCAGATGCATCTCTCACATAGCACTCGGTGCCTTCTTTAGTTTGCCCAAAGATCCAAAGATCCATGATGTTTCAAAAAGAGCCACCTGAGACTTACCATACTTGAGCTCAGCCCTGAGTTCACTCTGACCTGGCCCTCCTGGCATCCCCCAAAGCCTTACCAAAGTGCTATCTCTATGACCCAAACAGTGTCACTTTGATGTGTTCATTTCCTAGCAAAGTCCTCTTCTCGTTACTCTCCCTTTCCACCATGAGGAAAACATAACAGGAAGGAAGAGTCACAATCACCGTGCTGAAACTCAGGAAACCTGAAATAGAACCTCTTAGCCTTTCAAAGCAGCAGCACAGGAAAGAGACCATTGCCACAAGAACCAGATAAGATGGGCTCCTTATTACTCTAAGGCAATAGTTCTCAACCTGGGGGTCCTGACCACTTTGGAGTCATGACCTTTTCACAGGGGTCACCTAAGAGCATTGAAAACACAGAGATTTACATCACAACTCATAGCAGAAGCAAAGTTAGAGTTCTGAAGTGGCAGTGGAAATAATTTTATGGTTGGGGTCAGCACAACATGAGGACCTGTATTAAGGGGTGGCAGCACTTAAGAAGGTTGAGGATCACTGCTCCAAGGTCTTTAATTCAGAACTTCCACTCAGGATTCTTTCCCTTTGGGGGGCTTCTGCACACTCAGTCCAGGAGGGGCACTCTAGTCAGAGATCCTAGGAGAACTGGATTCCATAGGACATTACTGTGGAGGACTGGTGAAGCCACGTAGTCTGCCATCACAAGCTAGATAGAGCCAGAGAACTAAGATAGCCAGTGACAGAAGTCCTTCCTGGTCCAAGTTCAAAACCCCAAGAACGAGGAACACCAAAGTCTGAGGGCAAGAAAGAGCAGAGAGCAAGTTTGCCCTTCCCCTGTCCTGGTCTCTTCTGGGCCTCACTTGTGTGGGTGTCAATGACCTTCTTTACGCAGGCTGGTGGAAGGACTAATAATTGTAACAGATGCTCTCATAAATAATGTTTTATCAGCTTTCTAGGTGCTCCTGTGCCTAGTCTACTTAAATAAACTTAAAATGGCATTACCATGACAAGTTCAAGGGTAGATGTAGAAAGTAGTGAGAGCAATAAACAAGGATGATGAAATGCTATGTTGCCATGCAGAATACCATTCGGATTCCTCATCTGAGTAGTACTGTCTATTTAGACTTATCCAACCTTGGAAAGTAGACACTAATATGTGGTAGGACTCTTTTCTGTATGAGATGCTGTAAATAAAGTAACTGTTTTGTTCTATGGTGAGCACCGTAGCGATGGGCAGGAAATCAGAGAAGAGACAGGTAGAAGGAGGGCAGAGTCAGTCAGTCTCCATCGACTCCCAAGGAAGAGCCATGTAAGGAATCAAGGTAAGCCATGGGCCAGGCCACATGGCAGATAGAATACTAGAAATGGGTTGAATTGAGATGAAAGAGCTAGCTAGTAATGTGCTTGAGACATAGGCCAAACAGTATGAAATTAATATAAGCATTTGAATCATTTTTGGGGAGAAAGGCCATCACGGGCAAGGTCCAAACCGGGAAATCTTTTACAACAATAATACTTCTCTGAGTTTATTTTTTTAGATGATGAAACTAAGACACAGAATGTGAATTCCACAAAATCACACCCCTAACCAGCCCAGAAGCAGGAGCTCAGGCAGTCCTTCTTAAGTCCCTGGACTTCTACAATAAAGAAAGGTAGTGGATCTCAACGCTTAGAAGACAGACTCCTCAATCCACTGCCAGCATACTGTGATGATGTTCTTGATACGCCTTGAGCTTCTATTTCATTTTCTGTAATAGGGTGAAAATCAGTAGGAAAAACCTGACCCCAGAGCTTTGTCCGGGGATAAAATAAGGCAAGTCTACAAAGCTGGTGCCTTCTGGAATCAATAATACACATCAAGAGCTATAAAGAGACAGGAGGATTCCTGGGGCTTGCTTGTCACCCTGTCTTGGTGAACTGGTGAACTCTAGGTTCAGGGGAGTGAATTTGTCTCAAAAAACAAGGTAGAGAAAAACTGAAAGATACACTAGCATTGACCTTTTATCTATACAAGCATGTGTCCAGTGTTCACACTTACACACAGGAGTAGATGCACAGTTACTATACATACATACTCATATATACTATATGCATATATACACCATACACATATATATACCATATACAGACATACATCTCACATGCATATACAAACTTACACACACAAAAATAAGTAAGTAAGTAAATAAATAAATTTTAAATAGAGAAGAAAGAGAAATGTGGGTCTTCTTCACTTTTACAAGTCCAGATGCTGTGTCTATCCCTGCCTTCAGACTCAGAGCAAAGGGCCACTGCCCACTGTGGATATTTGTTAGGTATTTAATAAATCCTGGAATATCAAAGAGACCACACAGTTAAATACTAGGCAGACAGCTCAGGAAATCCTTGATCCTTGAATACAAGGATAAACAGCTAAGAGTCAATCACACACACCTTTAATGCCAGCACAGGGAAAGCCAGAGAGTGGGTCCAGTACCCTTAATCCCATAACTCCAGAGACAGAACTTCTGCTGTTTCTGTGAGTTCAAGGATACATGCCTTTAATCCTAACCTGGATGGGGTAGGGTATATAAGGGCTATAGAAACCAGGCAGACACAGAAGTGACTGGAAGAAGCGACCAGGAGTGGGCTGAGAAAGTTGTAAGACAGCTGGATAAGAATTAACTGTGGTGCTTCCTCTCTGATATTTCAGCCTTTCCCCTATATTTGGCTCTGAGTCTTCTTTTCTTACAACCCAAGTTTGTGCTACTACAGTCCACCTTATCTTTCAGAAGGGAATCAGGTTTCTCATTAGGCTTCCTTGCTTGTGGAAAAGGTGGCCACTTATTCAACAAGATTTCCTTCACCCTTACTGTGTCTTTCATTTGCTGTCAGGATGTGAGGACAGAAACACATGTACCATCCTTGACCTCATAAAACACATTCTACCAGAGGAAACAGGCAAAATAATAAATAAACACCTTGAACGGACAAAATAGAGGACTATGGTGTCCATTAAATGGCATAACACATGAGTCAAGAATCAGAAAAGCAGAGAATGTGCATCCTGGTCCCAAGTCAACAGACATGTTCCCTGGAAGATGTTTGCCAATGCTTAAAGCTCTGCCAGTGACTGGGTTGGGTCTCCAGAGTTCTATTGCTCCAAAAAATGTGTTTTTCCACTTTCCTACTCTATTTCTTAGGCAAGTATCTTTGATTTTATCATATCAGTTTCTCCATTTATACAATGGTGTTAATATTGCTCTAACCAAGGACAGTTATTGCTTGGGAGGATTAAAGGAAATGATCCAATCTGTTACCATTTAAGAAAATTTGGACTGCAAAGAAATCTCAGTCAGTAAAGTATTTGCTGTGCAACCATAAGGACCTGAGTTTGATCTCCAGAACCCATGTAAAAGCTGGAACCAGTAGCACATGTGTGTAATCCTAGAACTTGGAAGCTGGAGTCTGAGTGTCCCTGGGACTTGATGGCCAGACAGTCTTAAATCACTTAGCTCTAGGGCCAATGAGAAATCCTGCCTCAAAAAATAACATGGAGAGAAATTGAGGAAGACACTCAGCATCAACTTTTGGCTTCCACATGCACATGTGCAACTATGTACCCATGTGCAAGTGTGTGCACACAGGAATATGTATATGTAAATACACACGTACAAGCATTATTTTTTTCTCATGTATAGCGAAGGTTAAGAGAGCTTAGACCTATACATAAGCTTAGGACATCATTTATACTGGGTTCCTGTGGTCCAAACTCTATCATCTAAGTAATACAAACAAACAAAGAAAAAAACAAAAAAGAAGAAAGAAGAGTAAGAAAAAAGGTACAAATATTCTTTGATACTTCTCATGGTCTGAAATATGACTCTTCTGTGGAGATTCTGCATGAAAAGTGTAGAGTTGAATAGATGCCTCCACATAAAAATAGTAAATAGATCCTCATGTTTATCCCCACGAACTGAGATATAAACTTGTTGAAAAAAGCTAAGAGACCCTTGGGCTGTTAGAGCAAAAGCCTCATTCAAATGCTCATTCTGCCTCAGGCGCAGGCTTAGAGGAGAAATCAGTGTTGAGTAGGCCAGTCCATGATTCCTCCCAGCTGAAAGGATCCCTGGGATTCAAGTGAAGTCTTTACTGTATTCTTTTGTTGCAGCTCAAATAGCATGAAAGATTCCATATCCTATATTGACCTTGGTTCCTGGCTTTGGGAATTATCCCACCTCAGCCTCCACCTTCCTGTCCCTTCTTATAGCAGCTGACCTCTGCTTCAATGAAACAAAGCTTGTGTCTCACTACCAGGGCCCACACTAGGAAAATGACATGAACACCAGTCCCTCCCTCTTGCCAGCTCCAGAGGAAGTGCCTCTGCTTCCAACTGTTATTATTGCTCTTATCACTCTTGGCATGATGGCCATCCTGCTCCACCCTGCCTTCTAGCCCATGCTCCCCAAGGCCTCATTGTCTGCTGTGTGCACTCACTCCAGTGTCCTTAGCTACCCACCCCCAGTGTTTGAACATCAAGTACAAAGCCCATGGTGTCACCCAAGGCCCCTGAGTCATCCCCACTCTTGTCTGCTTTGCTGTAGCTTCAGCTTCCGTGTTTCTGAGTCACTCTTTCCCTGCTGACACTCTGTCCCATGCCCTGCTCTCATGACACCTGTCTGTCAGGGCAGACTCTCATGAGCTCCTCTCCCTCACATGTGAGCTGGACTTCCCTTCTCAGTTACATCAGGGAAAAGCGCTTCATGTGCTTTCACTGTCAAAGGTACCCTGTGTCGTTCTCACCTCCTCTATGACTTCCTCCACGGGGTTTCCTGAATGATCTTCTTAAAACTCAAACTCGGACAAGTGGCTTCTCAGCTTGAAATCTCCAGAGATTTCTCATTCTCAAATAAAGGGCAATTTGAGTCTCCCATACTTGATTCCTATTGATAATAGCTCACTCCAACCAATCCCAGAATGCCCCAGTCATACTGGAATGCCCACCGCCTTTACCCACAGTTCCTTTACCACCTTCCACCTCCCATTTTTTTTTAATTCAAATTTTTTATTTACATATTTATTATTTGGTGATTTTACATCATGCATCCCATCAAACTCAGTTATCAGACCTCTCATACCCACTCTTATGATCTCCCCATTTACAAAAAACAAAAAAACAAAAAACAAACAAACAAAAAAAAACGCCCATTCATGCTGCTCATTTACTGGAGTATAATTAAATTCCCTATGGCCAAACAAAAACCCTTAAAGAAAACAAGTCTTTCCTCACCCACACCCCTGCCAGAGGACATCACTGCAGAAGTGAGGCACTGTGTCATTTAGCCTTGTTCTAGCCTTGAGCTCATGACCTCTCTCTCTCTCTCTCTCTCTCTCTCTCTCTCTCTCTCTCTCTCTCTCCTTTGTCCACTAATGAGTGAGTACATCCCCTGCTTCTCTTTCTGGGTTTGTGATACCTCACTCAAGAGGATATTCTTCATATCCATCCATTTGCCTGCAAATTTTAGAATATCAATTTTTTTCTTACTGCTGAGTAGTATTCCATTGTGTAGATGTACCACAGTTTGTTAATCCATTCTTCAATTGAGGGGCATCTAGGTTGAATAATGCTGCTATGAATATAGTTAAGCTAATGCTTTTGGGGTGTGAATGTGTGTCTTTAGGGTATATGCCTAAAAGTGACACTGCTGGATCCTTGGGGAGATTGATTCCCAGTTTTCTGAGAAACCCCCATACTGCATTCCAGAGTGGCTGAACAAGCTTACACTCCCACCAACAATGGAGGAGTGTTCCCCTTGCTCTGCATCCTCTCCAGCATAGGATGTTATCTGTGTCTTTTATCTTAGCCAATCTGACAAGTGTAAGGTGGTATCTCAAGGTTGTTTTGGTTTGCATTTCTCTACCTCCCATTTATACTCCTGTGTTTGCTGCTTCTGCCAGTCTGCTCTGGCCTGGATACTTCCTGCCTGACAGGTTAACTCTCATGATGTAGAGCCCACTTCAAAGGCCCCTTTTCAAGTGGCTCTCCATGATTGCCCCAATTGGGAGTTGTTGAGGTTTGCTGTAAAGGGCCTTACAGGCCACCTAGGATGTCCATTTCACCTCCCCCACTCTCCTAGGGTACGACAGCCACACACAGATGACATATAAAGATGTGGGTACAGCTGCACTCCAGTGAGACTTTCATGCCATGTGGCTTCCGTGTATGAAAAATAATTCTTCTTCTTTGGAATATTTTTCAAAAATAGAAAATTTGAAAAACATTTCAGAATCATGCCATACAGCCCTTGCCTGTGGGCTATAGTTTGCCCACCCCTGCTGCCAGTGAGTTGAGTTTTTTCTCTGCATTTTCCCGATGTCACAAAGTACCTTAAGTGTGACTCTTGGAGTGCAGGGTGGCCTAATGCTTGGACATCTCCCTTCCCACATGCAATAAGACACTGAGAACAAACAGTTCCTTCCTCCCCTCCTGCCTCTCATTTATAGCATACTGAATTCTCCTTCTCCAGTGTCTGTATCTGAGGTGACAATCTAGAACCCAGAGAATATGTGATTAATATTTGCTAGATGAAAAAACGGCCTAGCAAGGGTAGGAAGAAGTGACAGAGAAATTTCCACAGTGATTATTCCCTACCACACCCTCAATCCTAGACAAAGACCTTCTTGCAGGAATATATGCTCTATTAATATGGACATACTTGTTCTTCTTGGCATCACTCATCTACATGTGACTATGAGCCGAGGCTGGAAAGATGGCTCAATGCTTAAGAGGACATACTGCTCTTACAAGGGCCAGAGTTCAGTCCTTAGCTCTCACACTGAGTGGCTCACACCCAAGCTGCAAATCCAGAACTTGTCTGAAACTATCCTCTGGCTTCAGCAGGCATCTGCACTCACATGTATGTACCCATGTATAGACACATACACAAACCCACAATTCAAAGTAAAATTATATGTAAAAAAAAAAATCTCTTCTATTTGTCAAGAAATAACAATGTGTTTGCTTCCCTAATTAACACTGACTTCAGAGCTGGGCATGGTAGGGGATGTGTCTCAAGCTGACTCCTCAGAAACTGACCTGAGATACAAACTCAGATAGCAGTAGCCTACTAGGATCCCGTGAGGGTCAGTATTGCCAAAGTTAACAGGAAGTAATACCAGCCAGGATGGATCAGAACTATGGCACCACTGTTCCAAGCTCTTGAGCTAGGGCTGCCCCACAGAGCTGCCTCTATTGGGACTCAGGGGTATCAGGATTCACACTCTTCATTGATCTGGATGTGAGATTCCTCAGGAAGTACTGTGAACTTGGACCAGAAGTTTTTCTTTGAGAGGAATTTCCACAGAAGAAACATTACTTTGAAGAATTCTGGTGTCTCCAACATAAGCATGGTACTTTTTGTACAAACCACTCAAAATAGTCAGATAAAATGAAAAGTCTAGTGTTCCTAACACAATTTTTCCTTAGGACAGGTAATCAATTACCCCACTTATTTTTTTCTATTGCCCTGTCATTATCTAAAACCAGCCCAGAACAACAACATGTGTTCATTGGCTTAGATTCACAACCCACATCTGTGCTACTACATGGAAAAGCAAATCATTTCCATGTCTCCTTATTTGTGCTATTGATATGTGAAGATAAGAGTAATGTACTAACCCTTCCCCAATAAGTCACAATTATAAAATGATACAGTGACAGACTATCCTATAAAGAAGACCCAACTAAAATCAAAATAAATAATAGTTAATGCAGAACCCAAATTGAGCCAATCTATGTCAGTGTTTCAATGGCACACAAAATTCACCCAGCACCAGATAGGTAAATGCAGTTGCCTAGGTTTAAAAATGGTGACTTTATCTACTGTTTATTTATTGTACCAGTGAATGCTTTGAATTCTGGCATCACAGCAGAACTGAAATATCTGAACATGAATTTTAGCAGGTCAGCCATGACACAACACCATCACTAATGTCTACAATGTCTTACAGGGTCCATAAAGCACCTGAAGCTGCAGGCTTATGTGTTTGCTCTCTCTTCACTGCTGTGATGCTGCAGGGACACTCAGTCCCCTCCCTTGCTTCCTGTATTTACGTCTCAACTAGGTAGCCTCCACATCCATTTCTAGACTGGTCTTTTCTCTGGTGATGGCTTGTCTTTAAAGAAAACACTCCTGGAGGTCAGAAGTAGTGGTGAATGCCTTTATTCCCAGTACTTGGGAGGCAGAGTCAGGCAGATCACTGTGAGTCTGAGGCCAACTTGGTCTACAGAATGAGTTCCAGGATAGCCCAGGCTATACAGAGAAACCCTTTCTAAAAGAAAGAGGAGGAAGAGAAGGAGGAGGAGAAAAAAAGGAAGGAATAAAGAAAGAAGAAAGGAAAGAGAATGAATGAAAGAAAGAAAGCAAATAAATAAATCCTAGTTCTAGTTCTTAACCATAATATATTATACCCTGTCACAATCCCATTCCACTTAATACTTCACACAGCCATTAAAAACTGCAGACTCAGTTGCAATAGAAAGGTAGGTGATGGGCAAGAATTTAGCAGCATGCCTTTATGCATTCAGGGGAGGAAAGCTGGATCTTACATTTTATTTGAGATCCTCATCCCAAACCCAGGATCACAAAGCTGAAGGATCAGATCCTAAGGTCTAAGCCTGGAGGTGCCCTGTGGTAAAACATCCATGCAGCATGCACAAAGCTGTGGTTTTGATCTCCAGGACTGTAGAAATAAGATATGTAATATAGAATCAACGTAGCCTAGCTTTAGAAGCAAAACTTCCAGAAAGGGGGATATTTTGTTTGCATAGTTGCACATGCCATTGGACAATCTTCTGTCATGCGCACATGTCTTTCTATGAATCTTTTCTTACAATGGCCCACAGGTACAAACAACCTCACACTTTCTTCATCTCTCTTCCTTCTATGACATCATATTCTTTCTATTCTCCTTCTGCTCTAGTATGAGGATTTGGTGTGCCTTCAAAATCTACAGGTTGAAATCTCCAACTCCAAGGTTGCAGTGTTAGGAAGCTTGGTGACTAGCAGGTGATTGGGTCATAAGGACAGAACGTACATATAGTAGAGACTTGAGATGGCAGAGAACTGCTCTGTCATTTCTACCATGGGAAGATACAGAAGATGGCATCATCTGTGAACCAAAGGTGAGAAAAGTGTTTCCTTGGCAGATGCTAGATCTACAGCCACTGTTCGGGATCTTGTTACAGGCACCCAAGATAGAGTAAGATGACTCATTTAACTCGCTGTAAGCAAAGCTCCTTCTTGCTTTTGCTTGAGTACTCCAAGAAGGCCACAGAGACCTTCACATCTCCATTGTATCTGGAATTCTCTTCCTGGCAATCCATAGAGCTCACTCCCCTGTCTCTGTGCCCAAATGTACTTCTTGAAACTGCCAGAGTCACCCACATCCTACCTAGCACTTACACCCTGCAAAACACCATTTTCAATATTTGCTGTTTTCATTGGCTGTCTTCTCCATCCAAGTAAGTTCCACACATCAGGAATATCTGTTGTTGTTTTTTATAACACTGGAGGAAAGTTCCTCCCCCAAATAGTGCCCTGTAAATATTTGCAGAAGGAACAAAGAAGGTAAGAATGGAGGGAAGAAAAAAGAGAGAGAATTTGGCTTAACAGTACCTATGTCAGAGAGAAAAGTATACACCAGAGAGAGTTTGTAGTTTTGTTCATGGCCATGCTGCTTAGCATCAGGTGATAACCTGAACTGTGGTGTTCACAGCTTCATGCCTTACCTGGTCAAGCATAATTCTCCTTTCTAAAGGGAATATAGTCATCCCTATATGTAGCCCCTGCAAGCATCCGGGGGGGGGGGGGAAGACAAGAAGGGGACACCTGGGGCAGCTTGGGTGATCACAAAATCCTACTGTTGGCAAGCAAGTAAACCCAAGACCCCCCAAAAAGGAGAAAAGCTTTTGGACCACATCAGTGGAGCTTGGCCAGTATGACTGCTGGATGCCTCTCTGTGAAACACTGCCTGCCCACTTTGCTGGTTTTCTGGAGGCCAGTATCTTCCTAAGTAAACACTGGGCATGAGGCTCAAGCACAAGCACATTCTCTGTGGAGTGGGCGTGCTTTCCAGCCAGGCCACAGTACCACCTGGGAAGAAGCAAGTTGGGCAAGCAAGTCACCAGCGTGGCTGTTTTGTATGGCTGGCCCTCCTGGGGTGGCTATCATTTTCCATTTTTAGAAATGGCTGAGGTGTCAGCTCCCCTTTCCAAGATCCCCCTTCCCCTCCAGAGCAGAGATCAGACTTGAGAGGGGAGGGGAGTTCACCTCTGCTTGACATCTCCCTCCTGCAGTGGTGTTACTTGGGATGCTGTCAAAGGAAATGAAGTGGGGGAGGGGTATGTTCTTCCTGGCTAAAGCCTGGCCTCATTTGCAGGTACTCAGATTGCAGCCTCTGGAAGAGACAGTTTGGGGTTTGTGATTTGAGCTGAAAGGCCAAATGGCTTTTTATTTTTATTTTTCTTTCCTTTTTTTTTTTTAAACTAAAGTGGAAAGGCCCAGAAATGTTGATGCATGAGAAAAGAAATCAAAATATAAAAAATTTGGGGAAATTTAAAATAGCTTTGACCCTTGTATGGGTGAAATTTCTTGAAAGTCTAAAACCCTTCATTTCTACAGACATGAAATAACATGGACAATTTTATTTGATTTTAGAACAATATTATTTACCATCTTATCTAGAAAATAACTACAAATGTCCTAACTGAATGTACTTTAATGCACTTTAAATTTTCCTAAATTGCTATGCACATCAAATTCTTCTTTGCAGAAATATGAAAGAATAGATACTTTAGATTTACCAAAACTTGAGAGTCTAAAATAGACAACAAAAGAAATTTTCCTAATGATTTTCAGACTGTGAAATCGCTGTATATTAGAAATTCGTGTTGTTTATCATGACATTTGTTTTAGAAAACAACAAAGAAAATAGACCCGGAAACACGTGAACATACATGAAGACAGCAATCAAGGCTTCTGGCTTCTCGGATCCTCACGGAAGAAGTCCCAAGATCATCAGTGAGACCAAAGTCTGAACCTCCCAGGAATAGTCTAGCTGGAAAGGAGACGACAGAGGATCATGGGACCACTTTCCTCTGGAGGTAGAGCAGAGTACACAAAACACAAGAGGACTCGGGCACAAATGGGCAAAGCCAAGGGCCAAATTCAACTCACCACTAGGGGGCAACAGCACTATGTTCCCACCACACATGGTCTCCAACCAATACTCCTAAACTCAGAGCTGGGTGCTTAGCTAAATTATTTCTAGATACTCCTATAGACATGGAGAAATCACTGTATGGCTCAGGACACAGACCTCCACTCTGCCACCAGATCCTCTTGTATTTATTTCTACCTTCACCTCCTAAAGGATTCTGACACTGGAGTCGGGAACACAAGTTCTAACTACAGCCTTAAAAGTATTTTGAAATACATGGGAATGTATATGAGAAGATCTACACCAAATCCTAAGTAGGAACCGATAAGACTGATCTCTTTGTTAAACAGCAATGTCCCCACAGTTATATAAAATACAAATTTTCTTCCTAGAATTCAATGAAAATGAATCTACAACGTTATCCAAACTTGTGGGACACAATAAAAGCAGTCTTAAGAGGAAAATTCATAGCGCTAGATGCCTATATGAAAAACATAGAGAAATCCCACACTAGAGACCTAACAGTACAGCTGAAAGCCTTAGAACAATTAGAAGCAAACTCACCTAGAAGGAGTACACGGCAGGAAATGAACAAACTTAGAGCTGAAATCAATACAATTGAAACAAAAAGAACAATACAAAGAATCAATGAATCTAAGAGTTGGTTCTTTGAGAAAGTTAACAAGATAGATAAGCCCTTAGCCAAACTAATCAAAAAACAGAGAGAGAGTGTTCAAATCAACAAAATCAGAAATGAAAAGGGGGACATAACAACAGACCCCCAGGAAATA
>PVIH01011748.1:0-67438 GCA_004025045.1 Sigmodon hispidus | reverse complement strand
ATAGTAAATGCTATGATGGATTATCTCATTATTCCTGCAAATATACATTTATGTATTTATGATTAAATACATCATAAAATATGTAACAATATCTTAAATACTATTTTAATTGTCTACTAAATAATTATTACAACATAAAAACCTTATAAATTATTCTACACAAAATATTACTAAGTCTATAATTTCATCACTAAAATATAATAAAAATATTGGTTTTTTCCCCTAATGCTTTGGTATAATACAGTGCTTATTTGATTCTGCTAAAATTAGCATTTTAATATATGTTGAATATTAGCAAGCATAATTTTTATTAAGTCCATTATTATTCACACAATGGGAATCTAATTTCTTCAGTTTGAGTGCAATCTGGAGTTTTCATATGCTTTTTGAACATTTTCAAATCTCTGTAATGTAAGCATGGGCTACAAAGGTGCTTAGCTTTACTGAATAGGAAACTTACAGCAAATGGTAAGTGTTATCATGACCAAGCTGCAATTTAAAAATAATAGATTTTTCGAGAAATTGAAATTGTGTATATTGATTCATTTTTTTTTATCTCAGAGAAAATAACCACTATGACTTTTGAACTACTTTCGAATATTTTATTTAGAAGTGTGTTTTTCAAGTGTGCCTTTAAGTGTCAAAAATTAAACTTCTTTTCTGTGGAAGAAAATTTTGATCATCAATGGATTAAAAAGAAATTAAGGAAGTTAATGTTATTGTTTCCTATGGAGGGTAGGTTGATGTCTAATTTCAATAATGTATTTTATGGATGTTGCTTGTTAAATTTTGTGATAGCATATTGATTTCATATTTCCTTAAATTTCTATCAAATCTAGTAGTTCTTTGTTAACTTTAAAGAATGTTTAATTCCTAAATATTCAACATTTTTGTTATCTAAGTTTAAAAGTATTCTAACCTCACTGTTTTATTTTATTTTTTTGTACCAAGTGCAACAGCCAAAATCCTTTGGGAACATTTCAATTATTTGATCCATTTTGGTAGAGATCATTAGACTGTGACGTCTTATTATAGACTTAATAGCATATATGTATTTATGAGCAGATAAAGCAAAGGGTTGATATTAGCTCTATCAAGTATTTGTCTTTTGTGTTGCTGTTGTGTGCCTTCAACTGGGAAATGTGAACAAATGTCTAATTACCTGAATATAGCACCAAAGATGACAAAAAGATGATGAATATTCAGTCTCACACTTTGGTGTAACAATGTTTGAGGGTGAGCTTAATAGCATATAGCATAGTAGTTTCCCCACACTCTAGCATGGCAGTATCTCTCAGAAACCTGTATTAGCAATTCATGAGTTCCCTATCCAACTTAATAGCTTCACTGGAGAAGTTACATTTGCTTCTTAACTTCACTTAGGAAGTCTTATGAAAATGAGTTTCTACTCCAGTAAGGGGTACTTCAATTTGGAGGACACAGTTACAGATGAAAGCTGCATCTAGCACTGGTTTCATTTGTATTTCAATGTATTTGTTTTTCATTAAAAAGTCATACAAGAAAAGTGTAAACAGAACATTTTATATTGTTTCCTATTTGTATCACTTTAAACAGATTTTTCTCCCTTACTATGCTTTGCTTTTAATTTAGAATAGATAATTGCTGCTGTAAGGACCAGTGTTCAGCAGCTCAGGAATTGAGGGAGAGCCATGGAATTGGAAGACTAATCATTCAATTGACTTTTCTATAATCTGAGGGAATAAAACTTAATTCTTCAAGCCCAGTAAAAAAGGCAAAATGAACACACACACACACACACACATTTCTAACATGTCAGGGTCTCTTTATCCTTTCTTTATTTTCTTACCTCTATTCAGATAGTATAAAAATAACAGTGTAGTTATATTCTATTTTTAAAAGATGATTACAGTGAATATAAATAATGTAAGTATGTATATATTATATACTTTTCACATCCCTTACAAGATTAAACATCTTACATATTAGGTAAAAAACAAATTATCCCCAAAACCCACATACATTCATGTTCAAGCAACTTGTTATAGATTAACAAGTAAGCAAGCAAGGTATTTTTCTCAGCCTGTTCTTTTTCTATTATTATTATGAACAAAGAAGTCACACGTTCTATCCTTGTATATCCTTATTCAAGGTCCTTTCCCCCTCACAACACATCAGGTCATTCTCTCTTCTCCACAACTCCTCATCCCCCCCTCCCTGGGGCAGGCTGCAAGTGGTCCCAAGGTCCCACTGTCCCAATATTGCTTAGTTCAGCCTCCATTCCTGGCTACATTTTGCAGCTATGCAGAAAGGATCAATCACTTCATTATTTAACATAAAAGGCAATCTTACAAAGTATTTTAAAAGAATCACATATCTAAAGCTTTATATATGACAATCAGTCAACTCTACTTTAAATCCTCAGGGTGCATATCCATTCATCAAAGATTTTTATAACAGAAAGCTAAGGATAAAAATGGATACAAGGAATCAATCATCACCTTTGATGACCAACCCATCCTAAGAGAAAGATGCATCAGTCAGCAACAGCCAGACTGCCATTGTTTCCTGACTTCAATGAGTCCCACACTCAACAATTAAAAGTGTGTCTTTTTAAATTTTAAATTTTTCCCAAGGTTTTCTACCTCAAAGTCATTAACAAAACATCTTATCCTAACCTTAAGTCATTATTTAAAGCTTTTTAAAAGCTATAATGTACACAGAAACCCATGAACACTCTCCCAACATTAATATTCAGATAACTTGAGCTTTCCTAGCTCCTGAGACTTAATTGTGTTCCTTTCTCATTAACCTAGGCCACAATCTCTAAGACTCCTCAAGAGAAACTTGTAAATCCTAGTTGTGGGACACTTCCTTATTCTTATTTTCTATTCTCTTTATCCTGCTTTATCAAGAAGGTTGGGGTAACACTATATCTTGCCTTTACCTATATTAACCTTGCCACACAACTAAACTATCATAAGCCCTTACTATATATTTTAAGAAATAGTTATTCATCAACACTCTATTTAAACCAACACTATTATCATGTAAAATCATTATTTTACTTAAACAGTACAGCTTAAAAGGAACTCATTTTTATAATGATCCACAGGTTAAAAAATGCAAATTAGAATGGGTTTTTCCATAAGATAACTGCACTATATTAAAAGCAGTGGAACTCTCCATCACACCCATTCACACCATGCCAGATATCAGAGAAAAATGGCAGTGGCAGACATGTAAAGGCACAGCAGTACCAAGAAACATTCTAAAGCCCAAATACATGGAGCCCTGCCTATCTGAGAGTCATCCATCAGTGTCTTGCATCCCAGTGGGCTCAGTCCTGAAGTCAATAGCTGTCTGTTGCTTCGCTGATATGGCTGCTACTTGATATTTTTATGTTCCACTAAAATTCTTACTCACTATATCTCAAAATGAACCTTTAATATTTTGTTTTAAAGCTACTCTGGAAATTATAATATCCCTTTTAAAGTTATTAATATACATCTTTATGGTTGAAAACTTGCTTATATTTATATATTTCTCTATAACATTGTTACAAAAGTCTTCCTGCATTCCTCACTTTCTACTTTAGCTTATTGTCATGTGTAATATACTCCTTAGGTAAACATTCTTTACAGGACAGTATTACCTCATTTATGGATAATAGTTTATGAAGGTACAGACATATAATTCCATCCCCAAATTTTACCTTAGCATATGCATGTTTTTTTATGATAGGTGAAGAATTTTATTAAAGCTTTATAAATCTTTTTTTGTCTTTTTTATTTTTTTATTTTATATTATTATTATGAACAAAGAAGTCACCCTTTCTATCCTTGTATATCCTTAATCAAGGTCCCTTCCCACTCCCACCACATCAGGTCATTCTCTCTTCTCTACAACTCCCCATCCCCTCCCTGGGCAGGCAGCAGGCAGTCCCAAGGTCCCACTGTTCCAACCACACCACTGAACAGCTTGGGATCAGAAACACCTTGGACTGACTCCTTGGAGTGGAGGCTGAACTTAGCATATGCATGTTTTAATTTCAGAAATATAATTTCAGAAAAATATTTTGCATTTTATTTTTATATGGCCATGGGGTAATTGTAATTCATAGTTTCAATGTAATATCAGAATGTAAAAAGCACAAAAATCTTAAGGATACTAATTTCACATCCTTTTCCTTTTTCATCAAATTATACACAATACTAGCTAAAATTTTATAAATATTTCTCAAAGGTATTTTTTTCTTCTGTGGATGAACATTTCTTTGATCTTATCTATTTCAATGTTCTTTTCTGCCTTGTTTCCAGGACTCCTCACATGATATCACTGAATATTTTGAAAAGGATTTGTAAAAGTTTCCAACTAATTTGTAATTAGTAAATATTTTCATATAATTTCAAGAACAAATTTTCAGTTAATCATCCATTGGACTCAATATGTGAAATATGCAATATTTTAACTCCCTATATGCCATCTGATTTTATAGCCACCCACCTCTTCACTATTGATTTTGTTATAGCCACCCAACTCTTCACTATTGCATTAGCCACAGGTAAGCCTATATCCAGTAAGATATGCACTTCCCAGTTCTGATATGTCTGTTACTTTTATGTTATAACACTGTGCCTTGGTGAACTATATTCTTAATTTTAAGCAATAAGTAATTCCCACTGCAGCTAGTATGTTACAAAGATAAGTATAGAATAACTCTCTATTACCTTTGTATTCTTTTTCTTTTTATTGAGAATTTTTTTATAGGACCACGACATGTCCATCACTTCTGCCCCTCTGCCCCACAAATTCCACCATCTTTCTTTCAAATATATATGCATGTGTGTATTTATTTACATGTACATACTTCATACTAAGTAAAGACTTCTTACTGTGCACATTTAGCTCTATTCTTTTTTCATTTTTTAAATAATCCATTTATTTATCAACATCTATTACTATATAAAAGATACATTTGTATTGAAATTTTTTAAAAAAGATACAGCATTGAGGATACCTTAAAGGGAGTAACTTGATAAACACAGCTTCAAATTTTACAGTAGTTTTAATTAGTTTGTTCTTATGTAGGCATATTAAATTATGAAAGTATCTGTTTGCTGTGTCTCTTTTCTCTAAAATACATGGAACATAAGATATAAAATCTATTCCTAAGAACAGGTGTTCCGGGATGACCACTGAAAATGAACAGCCTCTGTGGGAGGCTGTCACAGGAAAGACTGATTCTCCCTCTCTTGGCGAACAATAACCTCTCATAGCTCTTTCTCTAAGGGTGAGGTGATGTGAAATTTTTCATGGCCTCATTGGCATGTTCACTGGAATTCTCATTATTCTGGCTTTGTTTAGGTAACTGCAACTATATTGTACCCTTGTCCTGTCTTGGTAACACATTTTTTTCAGGTATTCAGGAATATTATTTCTTCATTTTAATATATTGAAAACTAAAAATAAATTATAATTTAAAAAGTATAAATATTGTTTCATCTTATAAAAAGGTATAGATCATTATATATTTTTCTAGAACTGGTTTATTTATTTATTTTTTTAACCGCTCCCCTTCCTTCCCCTCTTTCCTGCCCTCCTCCAGATTTCCTGCACCCTATCCCACAATTCATTCCTCAGAGTGGGTAAAGACCTGGGGTGAGTTAATGCAGTTTGGCATATCTAGTTGAAGTAGGATGAAGCCTCACCCCGTCCCAGAATCAAGGCTGAGTAAGGTGTTCCTCTGTAGAGAATGGCCTCCAAGAGACAAGTTCATGTACTAGGGATCAATTTTGGTCCCACTGCCAGAGGCTCCATGAAATTTGTGTGTTATCCACATTCAGAGGGCTTAGTTCAGTTAGGGAACACAGTTTATTTACAGGTGTCCTAGGCCTCTAGATTTACTCCTTGCAATCTATAGTTTTTGACTGAAGGGAATATTTGAAAATGGTTTTTTGATTAGTGTATCTCTCAACCCTCACTAGAGAAATTTCTTTTTGCAGTAGATAATGATTAACTCAGGGACCCACAACTGACAAACATATAGAGTATAAGAGGCTGTGGAGTCCTCTGTCCTAAACAGGACATCTATATCCTCACCTTCCGAGGCTCAAGGTTTATTTAGGAAGGGGCTGTGAGAGGTGTAAGAACCAGAGGTGAGTATAAGGAAACTGTTTTCTGAATATAACAAGGAAGTTCTGCTTATGTGTCCAGAGCAGTTTTGACAGCATGTACAAGATCAATCCAGATAAAACCTCTGCATAGACAATGGAGTTGAACACAAGTACACCTCTATATGAGAAACTATTGGCTATTAATGACTGTTGGGAAAGTGAGAATCACCTTTCTTCAAGAATGCAATCTATGAGATACTATCACTATCCATTAGATTGCCCTACCCCCATTATACTCTGGTTATAATAAATGAACTCCCATGCTTTTTTAAAGAATACATTGACAGGAATGTAGATGCGGAAAGGGGAGGAAATGGCAGGTGAGTTTCTCAAGACTTTTGAGAATTTCCATTTGGAAGACTATAGTGGGATTATGCCGTAATGCAAATATTTGTTCCACATATAGTTTTAATAAAAAAGTTGATTGGTCAAAGGCAAACAGGAAGTGTGAGCTGGGCTACCAGGCTAAGAAAACTCAGGAAAATCTCAGAAGAGACACAGATGCCGGAGACAGATGCCAGAGAGCCACCAGAGACAGCGGCTACAGACACAGAGATGGCAGCAGACACAGAGGAAAGAAGAAATGCTGTCAGAAGAAAAGGTATGATTCTTATCCTCTGTATAGTTATTGTTAACTCTTCCACATTTTAAATTCTTTTTACTGGTTTTTTTTTGATAAATACAAAATAAAGAAGGAAAAAAATAAAGTGCACAAATGAAAGAATAACTTTTATGATAGGAAAATTGTATTATGACAACAATTCTTATAAAAATATACAAATAATCTTAAAAAAAAAAAAAAGAAAAGGTACCTAGCAGCATGGCTGAACAAGATGGGTTAGATTGAGAGCAAGCACTAGCAAATTATAGGCCTGGGCCCTAGGTCAATTAGCATAAAAATAATACAAGCATTTGTGTGTTTCTGTGGGACTTTGAGTCTGAACCTCTGAACTAGATCAGAAAGTCCAGGCAGAAATAAATCATTTGTAACAGAAGATCACTTTCCCGTAGGACAAGAATGTTTGAATTTTCAGATGTCTTTGGTCCAACATTTTTAAATTCTGTTTTATTTGTGGTTAATTTTGCATTTTGTTGTTGTTGATTTTGTAGCTGGGGCTTGAGGCTGGAGTTTTGTGCATGGGAAACATGGGCAGGGCCATGAAATCACATCTCCAACATCTCTTCTAATAATTACTATAGGGAGTTCATTGTTTCCTCATGAGACAACAATTATTTTACAATTTCACATCAGTTCTTGATACATAACCTGTAATTGAGTACTTGGAATAGGTATACACAATTTATATTAAAAGTTTTCTGAAATTCTAATAAAGATGTTAGAAGGCAAATTTCATTTTTATCTAGAAGTTTTGAAATCTTAAATACTAATGGAAATTTTAGTATTTGACATTCTTAATAAAACTAGATATATTCCAGAGCAATATACATTTTCAAAAGAAGGTAATTTTCTCAAAAGACTGAATAAGATTAAGCCTATTTTTATATCCTTTTGTAGACTCAGAAATTTCTTGCTAGACTATCATAATTCTAAGATTAATAACTCCATTTCTCACTGTTGCCTAGAAAGACACAGCTCATACCAGACCATTAGAGCAAAGGATTAAAACACAGGGAAATCCTTTCTATCTTTCACCATGGGAGATCTTCTGTTTTATTACCTTGGAAACAGGTAGCTTTCTGACTGGTCTGATTGCAAGAATGGCAAAAGAATGCTCTGCAACTGTGGAGAGTGCAGTGTTCCCTGAACCCCTGATGTTGAGAAAATATTGTAAGACACAATGTTGAGAAGAGGTTAGAGATTTACATGTGTGTATTCATCACTTAGTATGCCAATTTTAAATGGAAAGAATAATGTCTTTTCTTCTCACTTGGTATTTTGAAGATTAAAGTGAGAGTATGTTTAAGTGATAACGTTCATTTTAAGTGTATGATTCTGAATTTGCATGTTAATGTATATATATTATTAGAGTAAAACATTCACTGAAAATTTGTGACCAAGGACCACTTTGGAGACTAGAATCTGGGAATAATTAAGTACCTAACTAAAAATGACAAAGTATTTGCCTATGACCAATATCCATTGATTTTCAATCAATAGGTTTGCTATTATTATCTAATTTAATGTTAATGCTGTATAGACAGCAAGAAAATAATGATTAAAAGTTGATAGAGACAAATTGTACCTGTTTGAAACAGGCATATGCTTTGCTTTTGTTTTCCAAATAGTTTATATCTATGGTTGATTAGATCTGTGGTTTGGGGAATCCACAGGTATATAGTACACTATTAGCCCCCTGTGTTAATGTACTATAGTCATATTGCCCCTCAGCAGAGCAATGGTGTGGAAATGGAACATAGTCTCCCAGGGAATAGGAGGTCTTCATTGTAGTCTTTACCTATGACCTTCTAATAGCAACATATTTTATCTGCTTATTCAGATGTATAACATGGCATTTTACACTTATGTCAAGATATATTTCTATAAAATATGAAGCACCCTGTTTATGAAGTTATAATAGCTCTAAGCTATAATATTTTTGGCATTAATCACAGCACTAATAGCTTGACAACCTAACCTAGTACCTGGACTAACAAGTCTGAAACACTGTTTTCTGGCTGGGATCAGCAGTGCTAATTAGTCTTTCCTTTCTTGTGCACTTTTCACAACTGGGAAGAGATGGTATCACCTAAATTGAAGTAACTCCAGATAAACAGCTGGAATTTAGGAAAAACTGAATCGTAACATGTATTTCCTATAAGACAGAATCACAGAAGTTCCTGACATAAAATTTATGTATGTTATTTTTTCATAGATCCTAGAGTAAATATATTATACTTCTGTTACTGACCATCATTAATGGGCCTGCTGCCTGTGTGCATGTGTTTTACATCAATCTACTGGATGTCCTAAAAGGAGAGAATTTCCCATGACTATTGTTCAAAACTAATTCGCTTCTGGTGAAGGCTATTGGACATATCATTCGTTGCTTGTCAATATTTTGTAAACACATACATAAAACCTAATCTATGCTTTAAAAAATTAAAGAATTTACTTTGGTTATTTAAAGTAAACGGAATAAAGTATGATCACAATCAAGCAATCACTTGCAATTTCCAACAAAAATTCATCAGAAATTGAAGATATTATTTTTTCTTTAAATATCATTCTTAGTCTTTAATGCCACTGTTCTTTTTCTGCAGCCTGTTTTTCTTTTTCCTTTTGATTATTTATTTTATTTTTTGAGATTATAGCTATATTATTTTCTTTTCCTTCTCCTTCTGAACCCCCTCATACAATTCTCCTTTTCTTTCAAATTCAATTATATGTGTTTACATATATGGTCTTCCATAGAGAAGAACATACCAATTGGTAATTCAATGGCAAATGTCATCCCTGAAAACATGCACACAAGTAATATTTCATAGCCTATTTTTCTTTAAGTTGGCCATTAAATTCAAATCCTGGGAACACATTGTGCTATAGCACTCATCATGACATTCACATCTTGATGATACAAGAACACATTAAAATATAATTTCTCAGATAATTTTAAACCTATTTTCAAATCCTGGGAAAGGGATTCTAATGTAATGGATCAGGTTACCAATTTTTGTGCTGCCCACTATGGGCTTTAGAATGGGAGTCATTTTCTGACCTGATGTGGTGGGAGGGGGAAGGGAACTTGAATAAGGATATACAAGGATAGAAAGTGTGACTTCTTTGTTCATAATAACAAAATAAAAATATAAAAGAAAAGAAAAGGCAATAGATTAAAAACATGAAAAAAAAAAAGAATGGGAATCATTTTCTATTCCCATCACCACTGTGACACATTAGAATAAAAGATGTGGGTTTAATAAAAAAATATATTCATCTGCAAATAGGAATATGCTTAATATATATTACATGGGCATGTAAAAACAGTTAACGAAATTAGAGGCTTTGAATTTGAAAAGATCAATAAAGTGTATATGAAGAGTTTGGAGGGAGGAAAGAGAAGGAGAAAACTGAAATTTATGTTAAAATCTCAATAAAATAAAATAAATATCTTTAAAGTGGTTAGTTTTCTGTTGGTTATTGTTAGTAGAAAACTCTGCAATTAGTGTTCCATGAGGATCCCCTCACCTATAATTACTTATGCCTTCTTCCTTTATTCTCAAGTGTTTATTTGGAAAAAAGTGACCTATTTGGTTTCTAGCTGAACAAGCATGTTATTAAGTAATTTCCTTGGGTTATTTCATTTACTTGCCTATCATAAAATAAAGAAATGTCTCCTAGAGGAGAATTAAATAAAATGTTGGTACACGGCATATGCTAGTTTCATTTTGCCTACAAGGGAAAGGCTTTTTTCCCTCAAAATAAATAAATTAATTGGAAAACTTTAGGAAATAATTACTTAACTACCTAAACACTATGAACATTGCAATATATGACACATTTCAAAAGTTAAATGTGCTTTTTTAAAAAAATAGGCAGAGTTAATAGTTTCCTTTCTCTGTTTTATTGTCACCAGTATTATGCTTATTAATGTTATTGCTTGAATCAAAGCCACACTTTTATGCTGGACATTAACTAAATCATTGACAATTTTAAAGATCCCTTCTTTGAAACTTCTAACATTTATATTATTTATGGTATTATTTAAGTAGAAAACAATCAAGAAAGTAAAATATATGAACCCAAAGTTCAAGTTCTAAAATAATGTTGTTACAAATACCCTGTGGAACGTGTATTTTAATTTTCTCTGCTGTACTCTGCACCCTTTCCATGAATTTGAAGGAACAACTTAAGTTTAGGAAAAGTATAATAGACAAAACTACCTTCTAAGATCTCATTGTAAGTATCTAGTTGGACATAAGTGATGAAGTAAACACAATATTTAAAATCACCTTAAATTACTTAGTGAGTTGCTGATCAATAAGCACTAACAGTTTTTATTCATTGATAGTATCATGCACATACATGTTGGGATGTGCATGTTGATTTAGTTAGCTTTAACATGAAGCAGTTTGTGGCATCAAGGAAATAGAAAACAAAATATAAAAAAATCTATATATAGTCAAACAAAGAACATATACTTGGGAATATTTGAAATGTAGAATAATTGTAAATAAGATTAAAACTGAGAATAATCATTGTTTTAATAATCACTTTTTCCATCAGGTAAGTATTAATTAATTCGAAGGAAGTCTTTATTTATATAAGTCAATATAAAAATTAATTGTATGAGTGAGAAAATAATAATCTACTTCAATGAGGAGAAGGAAGAGATAACTTCTAATTTCAAGCTATTAAGCCACTCTTAATCATTGTTTACAAACCAGTGTCATTCCACTAATTAGGTTTTATTAGGACATTACTGCAGCTACAGAGATAAAATAAACAATACAAATGGTGGGCTAGCTTATCCTTTATTCATTGCTCAGCATTGAAGACTTGTGAGTTGAGAGATCAATCTAGAAGGGTAATCAAAGGAATGGAAAGTACACAGCATATATGAATCACTGTGAAGTGAGGTGCACACTGTGGATAAAAATGTACAAGGAAGCAAACTAATAGGCTTTTATCAATCTCTCAGGCCCTAGTGCAGGCTTACTTGCTAATTAAAAAGATGGACGGAGGTTGGGATGCTCCCTCTGTGCAGAGACCATAGCTGCCTTCTACCAGTGGATCCTCAATTACCTGTAAGGGCCCAAAAAATAGAGAAACAATTGGTTGTTGAATTAGTAATACATGCTTTTAGCGAGCAGATCAAAAGTTTGGCTTGTGTGGAAGAATGCTAGAATTGGGGTCACGTCATGTTAATATATGATATGAGGTCATCTATTGGTATATTTAGCCATTACTTTCACAGACTGAGTGGATGAATCTCTTCTTTGTAACCTAGCTGTGTTTATTAGCAAAAGAGTGAGACCACTTACTATTATGGTAAAAACTTGTTGTCAAGAGGTATGTTTTAAATAAGGTTTATTTTGTTAGAATTATTTATAAAAGGAGGTTTTAGTAATGTGTTAAGTCGTTGTATTAACTTGTAGTTTTGTTGTTAGGGACAACAACTTACAATCTAGCAGCCCTTTGAAGTAGAATAAGTAGAGTAAGGGTGTTTACAATTCAGAGGGAGTAACATCAGGTGTCTTCAGAGAAACTTTAAAAATGTGTGGATATCTCAGCCAGTGGAAGCTTTCTCCTAGTCATCTAACACATCTTTCTAATCATGAACTCCTATGGCTTTCTGCTCTGGAAGATCTCAGGCAATGCATTTCTTTGGTAAATGTTTGTTTGTTTTTTTTTTTTCTATCAGAGGATACCAAGGCCTTAGTCTGCAACATAATTACTTATATATGAAACTTGTATACATTTTTTAAAATGGGAAGTACTGCACACATTACTTTTACTAAAGTGTGTATAATAAAAATTTTTGATAGGATGGATTATTTTATAATCTTATCTCAGTTTATTTTCTATTGTAGTAATAAAGTCCATGACTCAAAGCAACTTGGGAAAGAAAGGAATTAATTAACCTTACAGTCAACCATGAGAGGAAGTTAGGGAAGGGACTCAAGCTGAGAACTTGGAGGCAAAAACTGAAGTAGAAGCTATGGAGAAAACTCCCAGTGACTAGCTCTTCATGACTTAACCCAGTTGCTTTCTCACATAACTGAGTAACACCATCCTGGGGGTGGCATGGGCCTCACGGAGCTGGGTCCACTTCTTCAATCATATTTCAAGAATATGCCTACAGACTGGCCTACAGCTGAGCATATGAAAATATTTTCTCAGTTGAGTTTCTATCTTCCCAGAGGATTCTAGATTGTGTCCAGTTGACACACAAAATCTAACCAGCATATTTCTCCTGATTTTATTGTCAGCAGGTATCAGAAATATCTACAGAAACACATGTCTAAGTTTCCTTTAACACATTTTAGTTATACTGTGTACTTCAGGATTAGAATGCATCTTTGGATCCTTAATCAATTCCTGTGTCTTTCCAGTCTTCCTCACATTTTATTATTTTTCTCCAACCACTCTCCTTAATATTCTTGAACTTTCTGGAATGATTTACTTTGAATATTGAGCTTTTAATTCTCCTGTTGAGAATATTGAGGTATTTTCACCATAATTTCCCCTAAATTGTCAATAAACTAGAAATCATAGTATAGTCACATATTTTAATCTCATCTTGGATGGTAAGTAATTAACTCTTATTTTCTAACAAATCCACAATACTACCTGATTATTATTGTACAACCTCACAAAAATAACAAAATTGTTAGTCAACAATTCTGTAATTAAACAAATTTTAATAAAGCTGTGATGTAAGTTTGAAAAATTAAAAAGTCTTGTTGAACTTTTCTTAACTATTTTTGCAGAGAATATTTTAAGCAATTATTTATCAGTATCTCTTTATTTCATGAAATACAACCTAAAACAGCATATATATTTTAGAATAGTTTTTAAATTTATACCAAAAAGTGACAAAAACCAGAAAAACTATATGTAATAGCTTGCTATATAGGTTGGATGAGTGGTTGAAAAGAATGCAAAATCCTTTAAAGAGACCAAAATGTCTAAGAAATTTAAAAGATTAAATTCAGCAATTAAGTTTTGCTATTGAACTTTAAAAAAAATTAAATAGCTTTGAGGTGCTGCCATAAATAAAAGTGAAATAAATTTACAAACATTTGCAAAACTGTTTTTTAATATGTAAATTTTAAAGCATTTCACTGGGATTCTGGATTAACTTATGTAAATAACTGCAGATTAGAAACATATTTTAATTTGTATAGCATCTAGTCTCAGTGTGATATAATTCAAATGCTCAAAATCATATTTCCTATATAATTCTATGAATTATTAAAAATTTTAAACTACTTGTAATATCATTAATATATGATTCTTTACTCTCTCTCTATCTCTTTTTTTCTCTCTCTCTATCTCTGACTCCTCTCTTCTTTTCTCTTTCTCACCCTTGGAAAATATTTTTCCATATTATTTCAAAAATGCAACAGAATGATCACTGGGTTATCATTTTGACTTATTCATTGAATCATATTATCTTTTGGTAGATTAAACACAAGATAAAGAATATATATACTATGTAAATAACCTTTATAAGCTCTAAAATTGTGAGCTCAGTTCATTTTGTACAATTGATGTTATAAGATAGAAACATGGTCAGACTTGTTAATAATCATAGAAATCAAAGATAATTCATAGAAAAATAAAACAATAAGACAAAACGGAAAAGGAAAAGATGTTCACCAACCCTACAAGTGACAGAGGACTGACCTCCAAAATATATAGAGAACTCAAGAAACTAGAGCCCAAAACCTTGAATAACCCAATCAAAAATGGGGTTCAGAACTAAAAAGGGAATTCTCAGCAGAAATATTACAAATGGCTAAAAGGCACTTGAAAAAGTGCTCAACTTCTTTAGCCATCAGAGAAATGCAAATCAAAATAACTTTGAGATACCACCTTACACTTGTCAGATAGGTTAAGATTAAAGACACAGATGACAGCTTAAGCTGGAGAGGTTGCAGATCAAGGAGAACACTCCTCCATTGTAGGTGGGAGTGTAAGCTTGTTCAGCCACTCTGGAATGCAGTATGTGGATTTCTCAGAAAACTGGGAATCAGTCTCCCCAAGAATCCAGTAATACCACTACTGAGCATATACCCTAAAGATACACATTCACACTTCAAAGGCATTAACTCAACTATGTTCATAGCAGCATTATTTGTAATAGCAAGAACCTTGAAACAACCTAGATTCCCTCCACTGAAGAATGGATTAACAAACTGTGGTACATCTACACAATGGTACTTACTACTCAGCAGTAAGAAAAAATCATATCCTAAAATTTGCAGGCAAATGGATGGATTTGGAGAATATCCTCCTGAGCAAGGTATCATAAACCCATTAAGATAAGTAGGAGGTATACTCACTCATTAGTGGACTTTAAAAAAAAAGCAAAGCATACCCAAGCTGTAAAACACAACCCCTGAACAGCTTGGGATGTGAAGCACCTTGGATCCCACTCCCTCCAGTTGAACACCTGACCCAGTCTTGATGTTGAGATGAGGAAAGCAAATGTGTCTGGAGTGGATGCTGATCTAAGCCACCTTGAGACCTTGGGATCTCCTGCCCTTGCTGGGGAGGAGATAAGGAGAGGAGAAGCAGAGAGAATGACTGGAAGGGGCAGAAGGAGGAGGGGAGTTTGAATAAGGGGATACATGGATAAAAAAATAACGCTTTATTCATAATAAAAAAAAGTTTAGTAACACTTATTTTAAACACAATATATTTTAAAACTTGAAAATCTTTCTTCCATTTTTTTAATTTCTATTTTTTTAACTTTGAATGCTTATTTATTCTTTTAGATTTATTTTATTATGGATAAAGTCATACTTTTTATCCCCTTGTTCAAACTCTCTTCCCCCTTCCACATCTCCCAGTCACTCTCTCTTCTCCCCAACACTTTATTTCCTCCCCAGCAAGGGCAAGAGGTCCCAAGGTCCCAAGGTCTCAAGGTGGCTTAGTTCAGCATCCACTCTGGGCAGATCTGCTTTCCTAACATCAAGACAGGGTCAGGTGTTTTTTTGCCAAGAAATATATACTGATTAGAGTTTCTCAAAGCTGAGAAAGAGTATCAAACATCACTATGTTACAGGCTACAGATCTTAGCACAAGTGACACCGTGATGGAAATACATTCAGGCCTTGAAACCTAATGTTTACATAGGCACCAGCACCTGACAAGTCAAGAGTAAAGACCTAACCTATTCACGTTCATAGTTCTAGGAAAGTCCCTAAATGTACTGATCTTGCTCTTTGGTTTCTATATTTGTACTTTTGGCTAACTGTTCTTGTTAACTGAACATGTCAACCCAGGGTGTGGTTTCTGTGCTTAAAACCTTGCCTGAGAAAGGCCTGGAACTGTACTGGGCTTTCCAGCACTCAACGTAGTTACCTACTGGCTAATAAAGACTTTTTGTTTGCTTTAAAATTTCTTGAATCAAAGCAAATGTATGCTTCCTGTATGCTTTAGATTTGGAAGGAAAAGTTTTAGTAATGAAGAATTCTGTCTTTGAAAATATTTAGTGAAATCTCTGAAGAGAACTTTTTCTTTAACTTGGGATATTTCTTATTTCTATTAATTAATTAATTAATTAATTAATTTTTATAGAATAAAGTCTTTTTTTAATCCTTGTAATCAGGATATTTCTTTGTTATGGTTACATGGTCTTCTACATTGTTTTACATACTAAACAGAAATTAGCTAACATATCTCTTCTAGAAGTTTTCTTATGGGTTTTTATCATTCTATTAATAAAAAGCCTGCAGTGTCAAAAAGATACTTTTTCATGGTCATCTTGAAACTGTATAATGAGGAGGGAGAGAATACTAATATTTGTTAGTATATTGTAATTAGTATAATTCTATTTAAAACAATAAATAGCAATCTATTTTATAAAGACATAAAAATGATAAAAATTAGCATTCATTTATAAATATGATTTTATCAATTTGACCAAGACATATTGTCTTTATTAATAAATACAAGCACCAAAATTGTCAGAATTATGGTTAGTTTTACCAAACTATTGGCCAGCTTTCCATTACTGAGTCTTATCTTCAGGTTATTAAGTGATAAGGACTATGCTGGCTTTAACTTTTGGCAATTTTAGTTAGATTTAGTTAGTTCTATTGTCTGGGATCTTGTTGTCACTTAATGACAGAAATGTATTCTTAGGCCAATTTGCTCACTTCAAGATAAATGCAGAACCAATTTAGAGAAAATAGTTGGCAGTCTTCGAGGTTCTTTACTGGCAGATGCTCCCTGGAAACAACCTAGATGCCCCTCAACTGAAGAATGGATTAACAAATTATGGTATATCTACACAATGGAGTACTACTCAGCAGTAAGGAAAAATGATATCTTAAAATTTACAGGCAAATGGATGGATTTGGAGAATATCCTCCTGAACAAGGTATCACAAACCCAGAAAGATAAGCAGGGGATGTACTCACTCATTAGTGGACTCTAAACAAACAAACAAATAAACAAGAAAAAAGCAAAGCATGCCCAAGCTGCAAACCACAACCACTGAACAGCTTGGGATCAGAAACATCTTGGACTGACTCCTTGGATCCCACTCCCACTAGAGGAACACCTGACTCAGTTTTGAGGCTGTGGGGAGAAAACTGGATCTGCCAGGTGTGGAGGCTGAACTAAGCAATATTGGGACAGTGGACCTTGGGGAGGGGGGATGGGGAGTTGTGGAGAAGAGAGAATGACATGATGTGTTGAAAGGGGGAAAGGACCTTGAATAAGGATATATAGGATAGAAAGTGTGACTTGTTTGTTAATAATAATAATAATAATAATAATAATAATAATAAAGAAATCCTTTCATAATTCTACATCTGAAAGATACCTTCATCTTACTAAAGTAACATTCACTGGAGTCCTTTTATAGATATTACTTTAAGGGCAATTGCAGACCCTATCAGTAGCCTAACTTAACCCATTATTTCTTGAGAGCAGAAGAAAACCTAACACATCTTTCATGATGTTTACATCAATGAGTTTAAATACAGTACTTATATTTTAAGTAATATATGTGATTGTTTAACTTACCAATGTGTCAGTAAAATAACACATTGGGATTAAAATGTTTTCATGCCTAAAGAACATGACTGAGAAGATATTAAGAAAGTTACTAATATGGATAATAGTATGGACAGATACAATCTTGCTGTTGAGAATGCTCACCATGTTAGAGAGTTTTGTAGTTAATCAAAAAGTCTACAGAAACACTTTATCACTTACTGTTGAATAAGTAAATTAATAACAGAAAGTGAAGAAATTGCTTTTGGGTTAAGTGCTTGCTGTGCAAGCATGAAAACCTGAATTTATTTCCTTATTACAAAGTAACATTACTGGTGAGTGTCTGTATTACCAGCATTGCAACCAGTGGGCTTGATGGTCAGCATGAATAACCAGTTAGTGACTCCAGACTCATGGGGACGTCTTGTTTTGAAGAGAAAGAGGAGAACGAAAGTAGAAGATACTAATATTACTTTCTGGTCACCAGGAGCACATGACGAAGCATGCTCAACTCCATGCACACATGTACCCCCTCACATATCAGAGACTAATAATAAAGAAGCTAATAACTACACCTTTTGTTAGATACTCTGTGGTGATTCTACATAACTTGATGAAGAACACAGTATGGCTTAGTTAAAAAAACATAACTTGCAAATAAAATTATGCATCATTAAAGTAATACATAGAAATTTATAATAAATGGAAACTCAATAGTACATATGAAAGTTCATTTTAAAAATATCAATTTTCTTTTATAAAAACAAACTATATAGAAGTAATCAAGGAATGATAGAGGATGGAGGTTCTATACACTGTTTTATGAAGAAAACAAAAGATACAAAAACTTCCATCAATTCACATTTTTATTCATTTATTTATTATAAATAAATAAGAAAGGTTGGTGTAAAACATTATTAGGGAAGAAACCCATCAATTGTAGATTACTAATTGCTTCTGATGTAGAGGAAATTAAAAAGTAGTAGAATAATTAACATGGCAAGTGAAGTAGAGATAGATTCAGGATGTTTATTTTTTTTAACCTGCTAATGATACAAAATGAATTACCTTCTCAATTATATCCTGAGATTTTATAAAAGATTATTGTTAGAAGAAAACAATGTCAATACATTCGATAAAAATATATTACTCTGATTAAACAGCAATAAAACTGGAAATTATCAGTAAAATAAAACATAGGAAAATACCAAAGATCTCTGTGTCAGGAAATTAAATATCTTTTATTGAACAATTTTCTGTATAAATTAAATTACAACTATAAAAGCCCAAACACAGTGATACATGGTTCAGCATTTCAAACCAGCTCCACACAGAATAAACTTTTAGTGCTCAACTGGGAAATAAAAGTACTGCATGCCCAATAAATTTTGATTATTAATGCAAATATTCAAAAAACAAAACTAAAAATTGGCAAACAGATAATAGAAAAAAATGACTAACATAACCATATTTTTACAAACCATTTTGCAGCATTCAACATCTATTTACAAACAGAATTAGCACTCAAGAAATGATGCAAAACATATTTAATTTATTTCTGTTAGTACTCAAAAATGTGTAAGGCAATCAAGACAATATGAAAAATTAATTAAATAGATTTTTAATCCATAGAATTAAGAGACTAAATCACCCTCTGTAGAAACCATAACATGTTATTATAACCATAAATTTACAGCAGCAGTACTTGCTTTTATAAGAGTTGCGTACATCAAGCCAGGTAAAATCCATTTATGCATGTTAGAGGAGTTATCTAAGCTGCACTCTTCTGAGGATAACCTATATGTATGTGTATATGTGTATGTATGTATATATGTATGTATCTATCTCTATCTATCTATCTATCTATCTATCCATTGCCTAACATCTACCTATTTTTCTTTCTCTCTTTTTTTCTTCATCTCTTTCTCCCTTTGAGGATGTGAACAATGATAGACCTACCTGTGGCCATTACCAAACATATAAACAGCCTTAATGAGCCTTAGTGGGGGGTTATTGCTGTGATTAAACTCCATGACCAAATCAACTGTGGAGAAAGGGCTTTATTTCATCTTACAACTCAGAGGTCATAATACATCACTTGAAGAATCCTATTAGAAAGCAGAAATTAAAGAAGAAGCCATGGAGGAATAATGATTCTTAATTTGATCCCCCTGGCTTGTTCACTTTGTTTTCTGATACATCCCATGATTATCTGCCTAGTGGTAATACCATCCAAAGTGGACAGATCCTCCAATATCAATCATTAATCAAGAAAATGGCCAATAGACTAGTAGCATATAGTCTTACCTTATAGATAACAACTGGTCAAAAAAGAAAGAATAAGAAACTGTGGATTGCTCAGATAAAACTGAGATAATGCTCAGATTTTTTTTTCAAAAAAAGAGTTTTTCATATGTTGAATCATCCCTGCATTTCTAGGATGAAGCCTACTTGATCGTGGTGGATGATATTTTTATGTTTTTGCATTCTGTTTGTCAGAATTTTGTTGTGAATTTTTGCATCAATAGTCATGAGGGAATTTGGTCTGTAATTCATTCTTTGTTGCATTCTTTGAGTGGCTTGGGTGTTAGGGTTATTGTGGCCTCATAAAAAGAGTTTGGCAATATTCCTTCAGCTTCTACGGTATTGGTATTAGTTCTTCTTTGAATGTCTGATAGAATTCTACACTGAAACCATTTGGACCTGGGCTTGTTTTTACTTGAAAGGCTTTTAATGACAGCTTCAATTTCCTTTGGTGTTATAGTTCTGTTTAGGTCTTTAATCTGATCTTGATCTAATTTTGGAGACTATCCTCCTGAGTGAAGTATCACAACCCAGAAAGAAAAGCAGGGGATATACTCACTCATTAGTCGATTTATTTTTTTTTTAAAGCAAGGAACAAATGCATACTTTGTAACCTTGAAATACTTAAAATACTAATAAAATACTTCATACTAAAAATAAAAACACAGCTATAACAAAAACAAACACAGGAAAATATGAACTTACTACCAAATTCTACTATAACTTAAAGAACTATAACAAATACATATCATATTCTTCCATAAAACTTAAAAAAATAAACCAAGCCTTTAAAAGTTACAAAGCCAGTGAAACCCTGATATTAATCATAGTATTTCTTTTTCCTTTTTTTATATGTCTTTTTATTATTTGGTGTTTTTATATCATGCATCCCATTATGCATTTGTTAAAATCATTCATTGAATTTAGGTTTAATTTTGCTATCTAAAAACTCACCAGTCTTTTTTTCCCCCAAATCTTCAATTTATCAAAACAAATGTATAATGTATGTCCTTATGATTTTGGGGAATTTCATTCATATCTGTTAGAATGTTTGTGTTTCAACTTCTAGTTTTATTGAAGTAGGTCTTCCTTTTTTGTTTAATTTGGTTAAGAATTTGCCATTTGTGTTTAATCCTTGAAAAAACAAAAAAGCAAGGAACTCCCAAGCTGCAAAGCACAACCACTGGACAGCTTGGGATCTGAAGCACCTTGCACCAGCACCTTGGAGCCCATTCCTTCCAGAGGAACACTTGACCCAGTCTTGATATTAGGATGAGGAAACTGGACTTGCCTAGAGTAGATGCTGAACTAATCAGTCTTGGGAACTGCCTTTTCAGGAGAGGAGATGAGGGGATGGGGAGAAGAGAGAGTGACTGGGAGGGGTCAGGAGGGAGAAGGGAGTTTGAACAAGGGAATACATAGATAAAAAAGGAGACTTTATTCTATAAAAATTAAAAAAAAGAAAAAAAGAAAAAAAAGGAGCATTTGTATCTCATATAGTTTTTCCCCAGACTTCAGGATCATCTTGGAAGACAAACAGAAAGTATTTAAGAGCCACAGGTAGAAGATGTTGGTAATGATACAGCATCTTCCAGATAGAACAGAGAAGTTGAGTAAATAATCCAAGAACAGCTAGAAGTGCATGCATAATACTTGTAAATGATCAAGACTTTCCAAATACATGATACTGGGTAGGTCTTACGAAGCCCCTACTCTTATTACAGAAACTCCTAGAAACTGATGGGTATTAGGAAAAGGAGAACCAGTTTGCTTCAGGGATACAAAAAATGCAAAGCTCCCGACATTCTGGTAGGTGATCTTATGCCTAATAAATTGAATCAGTGTGTTTCAAATTTAGAAACACACAGATAGATAGATAGAGAGAGAGAGAGAGAGAGAGAGAGAGAGAGAGATATGAAGGTGGGGTAAGATGGGGAGAGAAGGGATTTATTGGAGAGAAGGAAAAGCCTGAGTGTCGAGTTAGATCTATTCTGATATGCAAGTTTGCATAGTATTTAAAATAATTTAAAAATCATACACCGTGTGTTATCCATGAACAACAGAATACAACTGATTTTCAATTATTATACTACCTTTGTGTCGAACACACACACACACAGACACACACACACACACACACAGACACGCACACACACATACAAAAATTTAAAAAGTTGTGTGGACTTTGGAAATCATTTGTTGAACTAGAGGAAGTTTCTAGTCATCAAGATTTCTGTCTAAACTTGTCCAAGTTTTCCTACATTTCTAAGCTCACTTTATATTTATCCCCAAATTTGTTTTAAATGGAGACATTTAGTTACTTTTTGAGTAATTATATATTTGAAATTTCAAGCTATGCAGTACAACAACACAGACTTTGTTGGATGCCATTATCTTTATACATAGCTTTTTCTCCTAAATTCACAGACAAAAAAGGTAAGAATTTAGAGGTATGACAGTAAAACTCACAAATTTACTAACCTGAAAGAGAAAATAACTGCAATTTCTCTTTGTGATCATTTTCTGAGCCAATCTTAAATGCGAAAATGTTTCTGATTCTGTAACTATCACGACAGCAAATTTTTCCACTTATAATTACATAGTTTTTAAGCTTTTGCTTCAATATCCAGAGTAAAATGTTTTATTCAGTCCTCTCACTGCTTATTCTGTCTAACTCAGAGAAGTAACATGCTCTCCATCATGCTAGAGTGGGCACAATTTGGCATGTGCTTTAAACATACTTATTACTCTTGAAGAAACCAAGCGTTCTCCAGGGAGGTTTAGCCAAGTAAATCAACTGTAGTGTTAATCAATAAAGGTCATTAGCCTTCCAAGCAATGTCTGCCCAATACAATATGTAACAAATAGATGGTATATGTACTTTAGACTCAGTTTAAGGAGTGAACAAAGTTGACACACTATTTTCTGCCCCTTGATAGCAAGTCACATTAGAATTTTAGAGGAGAACTGAGTGTAAAGAGATTTGAGAACCTATGTACTGCTAAGTGAGAAAAGAACATGTAACACACTGTATTGACAAAAGCTCCATTCAAAATTCTAGATGAGACCTTGCAGATAAAGTGTTTTTTGTTTTAAATGTTGTTAAAAGATTGTGTCTGGTTCTAGGTTCTGTATCTGTTGAATAACTTTCTCACTCTAGAACCAAACATATATTTAATGATATATAAGTCTGTTTTCCTTAACACAATTGTGCATCTGAATTTTTCTTTATTGTATGTTCTACTGACACAGGCTTTAAATTAATGAAGTAAACTTTAATAAGATTAATTTCAATACTTTAATTTTTATCAGTTGTTATTTTATAATACAAAGATTTAAACCAAATGAGTGCGCTGGGTAGTATTATGTCAGGTTAACATAAGCTAGAATCATTTAAAAGACAGGAATCTCAGTTGAGAAATGTCATCAGCACTGATGAGTAAATTGGTAAGTAGCAGCCATCTTTGGCCTCTGTTTGCTCTACATCAGCTCCTGTCTCCAGGTTCCTTCCTTGCTTCAGGTCCTGCCTTGGCTTATTGAGTTCAAGTACAATTGCAAATCCTGTGATAGTGACTAAAATGGCTATAGTTTTAAATTTTCTCAATGGACTGTGACTTAGGATATGTTACCTAAATAAGCCCTTTCCTTCTCAATTTGCTTTTGGTTATAGTGTTTCATCACAGTAATTATAATCCTAACTGAAATAATGAGTTCTTCAATTCTAATGATATGGAAATATTGAGCAACTCAATCAAAAAATGGGGTTCAGAACCAAAAAGGGAATTGTCAGCAGAAGAATTACAAATGGCTGAAAGGCACTTGAAAAAGTGCTCAACATCTTTAGCCACCAGAGAAATGCAAATCAAGACAACTGTGAGATACCACCTTACATCTATCAGAATGGATAAAATCAAACACACAAATGACAGCCTGTGCTGGAGAGGTTAAGGAGCAAAGGGAACACTCCTCCATTGTTGGTGGGAGTGTAAAATTGTTCAGCCACTCTGGAATGCAGGATGGAGGTGTCTCAGAAAACTGGGAATCAATCTCCCCTAGGATTCAGCAATACCACAATTGGGCATATACCAAAAAGATGCACATTCACACCCCAAAAGGATTAGCTCAACTATGTTCATGGCAGCACTTTAGGTAATAGCAAGAACCTGGAAACAACCTAAATGCCGCTCAACTGAGGAGTGGATTAACAAACTGTGGTACATCTACACAATGCAGTACTACTCAGCAGTAAGAAAAAATGATATCCTAAAATTTGCTGGCAAATGGATGGATTTGGAGAATATCCTCCCGAGTGTGGTCTCACAAACTCAGAAATATAAGTAGGTGATGTACTCACTCATTAGTGGACACAATGGTACTTACTACTCAGCAGTAAGAAAAAATGATATCCTAAAATTGGCAGGCAAATGAATGCATTTGGAGAATATCCTCCTGAATGAGGTATCAGAAACCCAGAAAGATAAGCAGGAGATGTACTCACTCAGTAGTAGACTTTAAATAAAAATCAAAGCATTCCCAAGCTGCAAACCACAACCACTGAACAGCTTGGGATCTGAAGCACTTTGGATTGGAGAAGAGAGAGTGACTATTAGGTGTGGGAGGGCAAAGGAGTTTGTACTAGGGGATGCATGGATAAAAAAAAATGAGACTTTATTCAAAAATAAAAAAATGAAAAAAAATTCTAGAATCACTTGTTCCTATTTGGCCACTATACATGATTGGCTCCAGGCTTCTTCATGACCAATACTCATTTCCTTCTTTTGTTTTCCATGCAGTTCCAGTTCAAGTCCTTACATTTTCAATTCCCCATTTACCTCAGTTTGAGTTTTATTTTCTATTGATTCTGTTCTAGTGAGATCGCAGTATTATGCCAGTTGTCACCTCTTGACCTCTCATTTCTTACCAGTGTGCTCAGGGACTTGGCTGTTCCCTCACTGCGATTACGCCAGCTGTGTATTGGGTGGGCTGTGCTCTGCACCGAAGCCAAGAAGCCATCTCAGAGCCCGGGTTCAGGTGGTAGATGTCACCTTCTAACTTCTGACCTGAGCGATGTATCCTCAGAACAGCCAACCCTCTGAGCATATAGCTAATTAAGAGCCCTCAGACTAACAACTCACTAGGATCTGACCAAGAACTAATCAAGAGTGAATTGGAGAAATTCAGATGGCAGTGGAAGAATACATACAACAATACAAAAGTCAACAAGACATCACCAGAAGAAGCAAGTAGATCTATAGCTTCAAGACCTGAACATAACAACGAAGAGGGAACAGAGGAAATCGACCTTAAAACAGCTTTATAAAACTAATAGAAGCCTTAAAAGTGGATATAAAAATCTCCCTTAAAAGAAATAGAAGAAAATAGAAACAGAAAATTAGAAGAGATGAACAAAGCCCTGAAAGAAAATAAAGAATACCAAGAAAAAGAAAACAAACAGATGAAAGAAATTTACCAAGAGTTAAAACTGAGATAGAAGTAATAAAGAAGGCACAAACCAAGACAAAACTAGAAATACCGAACCTGAAAAAATGACCCGAAACTACAGATTCAAGCATAGCCAACACAATCCAAGAGATGGAAGAGGGAGTCTCTGGGGTGGAAGACTCAATAGTGGTAATAGATACATCAGTTAAAGAAAATACAAAAACCAAAAAAGAATCATAACACAAAATGTCCATGAAATTTGGGACACCATAAAAAGGCCAAACATGAGAATAATTAGAATAGAACGAGAAGAATACCAGCTCAGACACAGACTCAGAGTAAAGGGTTGGGAAAAGACTTTCCAATCAAATGGCTCTACGAAACAAGATAGTGTATCCATTCTAATATCTAACAAAATAGACTTTAAACTAAAATCAATAAAAAGATATCAGAAAGATCACTACTTATTCATCTCAGGAAAAATTCACCAAGATGAAATCTCAGTCCTGAATATCTATGCCCCCAACACAAGGGCACCTACATATGTAAAAGAAACACTTCTGCCTGGAACTGGAACTACAGACAGTTGTTAGCTGCCATTTGCGCGCTGGGAATCGAACCCAGGTCCCCTGGAAGAACAGGCAGTGCTCTTAACCGCTGAGCCATCTTTCCAGTCCCCAAGAAACACTTCTGAAGCTTAAACACCATATCAAACCTGACACACTAATAGTGGGAGACTTCAATACTGCACTTTCACCTTGAATAAGTCAACCAGACAGAGACTCAACAGAGAAATAAGGGGTCTAGCAAAGATTATGACCCAAATGGACTTAGCAGATATATAGCAAATCCTCTACACAAACAAAAAGGAATATACATATTTCTCAGCGCCCCATGTTTTTCTTACAAGTTAAATAATTGTAATATGGGTGAATGAGCCAGCAATTCTTCTTTTCTTTTTTTTTTTTTTTTTTTTGCAATTCTTACTTTCATAAAACTTTCTCTGGTTCAAATAGAGTCTTTAATAATTTTGATGACATCCATAGCTTTTATTCACTGTGGAAACAAAAGCATAACCCTTTCCTAACCCTAACTTTTCTAATCTTTATCAATTTTGATCTGTAGTTACTCTTGACTTTTTTTCTGTCTTCTATAGGTTTTCTCTTATCCAGAGCAACAGGTTTTTTTACACTAGGCATTATGTTCTGATTAGTGGTTTCTTCTGAGATGACAGGAAAAGTCTGAACTGTATATAGTAATCAAATGACCCAAGCAAGTTGGTAAATGACATTGACTTGGTAATTTAATGGAATTACCATAATCATGGTAATTTAATGGAAGATATTTGTATTATTTGTACTTTGGAAAAATTAATAGTGGATTTAGCAATTGTTTATATTTATTACTTCAGTTTTTACTGGTCAGTACATGAGAGTAATTATACTTTTTGTTTTGACTGGGACATTATCTGCCTCATGAGACAAGCTATAAGTATACTGCGCTATGTTCTAAGGTTCCTAACTCTCAATTCTTCAGAAATTTTAAAGAACCCAGTGGAAACATGTTTTCTAGAAAACAATTTCTACTTATGGATTTAGGCAGAGACTGAGGTTTAAATATTGATAGTGTGACAGCAATAGTACCATCATGTTACTGTTTTGAAGTTTCCAAATCACTATATAAATCATTCTTGGACATGTTCTACAGAGCTGATAATAAAATTAAAACTAACTCTAACTGTGAAAAGAGGAGTCATATTTCTATTTTATTCCAGAATGTAAAGGTCATAAAACAAAGTTTAGTATTAGTCTAGGAATTTGTAATTAACTTCATCAACTAAAAACACAGTTTTCTTGCACTTGGGAAACTAATTTTCAAAAGTAAAGAGATGCCAATATTTTAGAACAAAGGACAGTATTCATTAATAACAGCGTATATAAAATCCTCTATTTCAGCAAGTTACATGTAAGATATTTAATGCTCTGTATAGTTTCTAAAGAGAAAGAGAAGAGACATTTGGAAATTCTGCACCCTAGAACACAATTCTACAATAAAAAGGAATGACATTACAAGAATTTAAGTTGTATTTGACAGAGTGCTAAAAGAGAGGAAATGTCTAAGTAACGGAAAGCAGTTAAATCTCCCTTAGAGAAGTATAACTTCCATAGCTGGCACTTAAAAGAGAGATAATAATTTGTGTAGAAAGTGAGTTTGGCAGAGCTGTGGGAATAATATATCTTTTTATTCTCAAATATTATCTCCGTTTTGATGCCCAGTCTTATAATGTTAACTATTCATATTTTTTTCTCCATGACCTTGACTATCCTGGGGGAAATTATGAGCCCTGTCTTCTTATGCCTTGAATGGTAAGGTAATTTATCTTGTAGGGATGTCAAGGTACAAAAATGTCCTCTTTATTACTTAAAAGCTAAATCATTGAGGAAAAAAACCCCTAATACCACATTAGGCAGATGCAAAATCAATTGAGAGCATGAATAATTTTAGGAGGCAGAATATTTTAGAAGGCAATAAGGTAGTCTATTGTCTGTCTCCTTCCAGTGGGGTTTTGAGAGAAAATGCATAGAGGTATATAAGATATGGTTGTTTTAGACTGAACATTGATTTCTCCTCATATAACACATTTGCTTTTATAATAGCCACATCACATTAAGCTTACCATGTGGCCAGTCACCACTTACTTACCTATAAGGTTTTTATAACTAACTTTCTCACTGCATAAGTCTTAGGTGTTTATGTTTCTTTGCATTAAGTTCTGGGTGTTCTTGTTCCTCCCGTCTGGCAGTTGATTGTCAAGTAACTTCTTTTTAAATAAAAATGAGTAAGTTTGTTGATACCTCATTGTTTTGTCTTTATAAATAAAATATCTTGTACTTTACCTCTCTGCATGAGATGAATCAATTTTATCCAATAGTGTCCTGTGCAAGGTGTCTTCTAAACCTTTCCCAAGAATCAGAAATCATTTCCTTCCTACTATCTCCAAGAAAGAAGGACATACAACTTCTACCTTTCACCCAATAATTTCAGAAAGGCAGAGACCACAGCTCTAGATAACCACAGTAACATAATCTGTGTTCCTCTTTACCATTCAACTCAAAATGAATGTCACAAATACTTTTCTTAGTGACATAATTACAGAAACGTTTTATTTATTTCTTTGTTTTTCTTTTATTTACATTTTATTTTATAGAATAAAGTCTCATTTTGTACCCATGTGTCCTTGTTCACACTCCCTTCCCCCTCCCAACCCCTCCAGGTCAGCCTCTCTTCTCCCCATCTCCCCATCCCCTTCCCAGAAAGGGCAAGAGGTCTCAAGGTGGATTAGTTCAGTATCTACTTCAGACAAGTCCAGAGATAGGTTTATTTCAAGGACAGTGAATCTTAAACTCTAGTGCTTCTTTTCGGCTAACATTGATTCTAAGATGCTAGGGTAGGGGTCATCACACATGACTATTTTTACACAAGCTATTTAAAAGTTTTTAGCAATGGAACTTTGTTTTATTATTGTTATTATTTAAAATAATTTCTCAGACTGTGTACTTTTGGAAACTGTACAACTTTTTCTTCTATGACAGATTGAGCAGGGCAATGAAGATCTAAGTAGTATCCTAAAAACTTTAAGCAGATTAGATATTTGGATTTTTATTTTTGTACTAAAGACAAGAAAATTTATGTTCATGTAAGTTGGTTCACTTTTCAGAAGTCCTAAACTGATTGGCTTCCAAATTAGAAATAGAATCCAGTTGTCTTAACCTCAAACTAATATTTTTGAATATGAAACAGTAATTGTTAGTCTTGATCTTTTGTCATTGTAAAAATTGATTATTATGGCATATTTTTATGGTAGACAGAAGAATCCCAAAGACAGTTTAATACATGCATATTAAGTACTTTTACCATGTTCCTGTGGCATAGCTCGACTTTAGTATATTTGACCCATCCTTCACATTAACCTGCTAAGTTCTCCTGTACAGTTTTGCTTCGACTCTCATGACATACATACACACAGAAATATTTGTGTCTACCTAAATTCTAGGATCAACAAATGAGAATATGTTTATTGACCAATTGTTCTCTTTATTCTAAAAAACTATGTTTGTCTCATGAGCCTATTTATTGATCTAGTTGTTTGATTTCTTGGAACTTAATTCTTGTAGGTTAGGGTTGTAGTCTAGACATTAATCTGTTAGATACGTAATTAGTAAAGATTGTTTCTCAAAATGAAGGCTATTGCCTCTCTTAGTCCTTTACTATGCTAAAGACTTTGAACATCGTGCCATTCACTTTTTCCATTTGACGTTAACTTCTGAGCTTCTGGAATATTAAATTCATGCTTATGCTTTTTTTCATGAACTATTTTCCATTTTTTATTAAAGATTTTTATAATTTTACCTCTTACATTAAAGTCATGACCAATTTGGTGTCCCTTTTTTTTTGTACAGAGTGAGCAGCTGAGGGAAGCTAATTCATTTTCTTTCTTCTGTAACTTCATAAAATATAAGTAACTAAAAGTTCTGATTTAGAGTATGTTGTAATTTATAATCTGGACATAACCAATGGTTGTTGGTTGTATGAGAGGCTTTTCCTGACATCATACACACACACATACACACACACACACACACACACACACACACACACCCCACAACACACTACTAACCACAGAGATAGGACCCACAAGAAACCAAAGTAATTGCACCACATTTCAAATTCACTAATCAATGAGTCTCATTGGATTTGGTAATTGCCAGATGAATGGGGGATTACTTGTGGCCATAGGGTTGACTCAAAAACCATGCCAAAATGGGCAACAAGAGTGGTTATTTATGAAGGCTGCAGCTCTGAAGTTCTTTCTCATCTTTCAGGCAGTTGTACAGGCCCAAGAGTGTCTTCCTTAAGCAGCTGCTTACTGCATGTGTAACCCTGGACAGGACTCGTGTGTGCATGCAAGTGTGTATGTGTGTGTGTCAATGTGGAGGAACCTTATATCATACCAACAAATGTGAAATAAAAATAATAAGATGTGCATTAGGAAAGAGGATTGCTCTTTCTCTATCTCTCTTTTTTTACTTCAAGGTACAATCCTTTCTCATTTGTTGCAATTCTTATGTCAAAATTATAATTTTATTTCTATAGAGTTCCCTCATTTCCAATAATGTTCCTTTTTGCCTATTATGAAAGTTTAGAAATAAAAATGTTTCAAGTTAATAATATAGAAACCTAATTTGATCTTAATTAAAAAGATAAAGTGTCACATCATAAGGTACTTTAGGCATTTGCTTGTTTAATTGACCATATATTTATTTAAATTACAGACAAGGAAAATACTGTTGTGACAGACTTCTGCAGGTTTTACCATTGGTCACTTGCAATTCTCTAGCTCTATTTGAAAAAATTATTATTATAGCATTTTCTGTTCAATCAAATAACTTTAAAGTGGCATTAAATTTTGAGATTAAAGTTTAGAATTAGTTAGGTTTTTAACAGTCCCGTGGTTTCACTAAGTATAATGATCTCAACTCAATTTTTGATAACTGGAACATAATTCAGTAAATTGTACCATTAAATAATCCATCCAAATGTAGGAAAATTTTAAATAAGTAGTTACTTAGAATTCATCCAAATGGGTTTGTGTCTAGATAGCAAAACAGTATTGGGTTTTGGACATGAGAAGTACTATACATTTTAGAGATACCTATAATGTAGAGTATGATAAATATGAAAGTTATTTTGAGTAGAATAATAGAATTTGAAGTTTTTGAAGATATTTATAAAAGAAGAATAGAGGAAATTTTGTTAAAGTTCTTAAGTTATTAATTCATGGGAAATGGGGCTTTTCCAGCTTTATTTACCTTTTTACACATTTTATTATATTGCAATGTGACATGTTTAAATAAATAAATAAATAAATAGGAAAACAAATAATTTCAGGTTCATTTTATTTATGAGATATTTATAACTGTTTGCCTCAATAGTGTGTTATCTAACTATTTGTAAAGATGAATCAGAGAGAAATCTTAATGAAAATAATAATACAATTCATCAAATCTGTCAAAGAATTTTATTGATTTACATAGATAACTTCATTTCATAAATCTAAATGATGGTGATGAACACTTACTTGCTAATAAAGCAAAAATATAATTCACTAATGTTTTAAAATAGATAATAAAAACAATATATATGAATATATAGGTAGAGATAAAACTATTATATGAAATTATAAGTGAATTATGAGAATTTTGTTGCTCTTGAATGGGGATAGGTGACAGGCATAAAGAATGTGTTTTGAAAAGGGCTATATCACTAAAAGGTTTCTGTGAAAGCTGAAACATTATTTAAAAAGGTTTCAAAGAAATAAGATGAAGTGTGCTAAAAGGAAACCTAATGGACCATATTAAGTAATTGCTGTTAATATCAGATATCACACCCATTACCATGCCTTTGAAAATCTGTCTCTGCACATGACAGGCTCTACAAAATGTGACTTAGTAATGTTTATCTGTAATTAGATAGGTAGCCTTATTATAATAGGGTCAGAAATCACTCTTGTATCTATGAACACAGCTTGTCATTTTATAGCAATTTTTTCAACCAAATTACTTGTGAAATTAATAGCTCATTTTAAGACTGTGGCCCACCAAATCATTGATCAAGTTAGTGACATTGGAATCTTGTTCCAATGTTCTGTAAGTTTGTATTGAATGACAATTCTTTAATTGTAAACATAAGATGCCATAATTTTATAAATAAAATTCTAACTCTTTGAACCAATCTCTAAGTAAAAATCTAAAAAGAAGTAGATGACAAGATGTCTTCTGTTACATTCTACTAGAATAATGGAGCAAATGGTACTGGTAAAATTATTAAAATATATATAAATATCATCACCTTGCTTAAAATTCTTGTTTGGAAAAGTGTCCCATCTAATTAGTAGAATAACCAGTCTAAAATCTTATAAACAAAAGGTATTTGTGGCAGACCATTCCTAAAAGACAAATAAAACTCTATTAGAAATAAGGCAGGAATCTTTCATAATAAAATGTCTAATATTTCCATTTTGTGTTGCCACTGCTATATTCCACAATTCATATTCTAAAGATGTAATGAAAGATTGGAAAAGAAAATATCTAATTTAAAGTGATTTCTCTGAGGTATTCTCTTTGACATGTTGTTTATATGGAATTATTCCCCCTAAACATCTTGGAAATTATTTAAGATGGCTTTGCTATTACTGAGGGACAGTTTTACTTTACTGTGGCCCAAGAACATACTTTATATTATTCCTATAATTTTAAATTTGCTAAGCACTGACCCTCTTTAGACACATTCTGTGTGCTTTTGAGAAAAATATGTTCTGCTATCCTCAGCTATCAAGCCTCTTAATTCTCAGAATCTGCAAGTGTTTTTTTTTCTTTCAGCATATACATTTTATCAGTTTCAGATCTGTAAATTACTAGTAAGTTATACAAATTTCTCTAAATGTAATTTAGATTACTTATTTCTCCATACAATTAGAAGGTCAATTGTTACACACTAATGAGCATGTTGCATTCATTCTTTTACCTTAACTTATTTATACTAACACTGATTAATTTTTTTATAGACAAAATACCATTGAGTCATTATATTATGTCTAATATAATACTCTATTTTAATTATTATACCATTTAAATGTAAGAATGTTCAAGTATTTACACTAAATTTTACAATCATTTCTTCCATTTCACTCACATTATCTTTTATTGTTTTTATTTATTAATTTGATTTGTTACTTTATTGACTATTTTTTCACTAATACAGTTTTTTGCATATGCAAAATTTACTACATATATGCTTAAAACAATGTGACATCATCCCACACATTAAACTAGGTAATATATACTTTATAAGGTGTTATAACCTTTGAAATTTTTTACATGCATTTTATGCAATATTTACTGAATATATTCTTAGGTGTACAAGTTCACAGTTATCTTTTTGTTAAAGTTAAAAGTAATCATCTTGCACATATATGTTATTTGGGCAATTTACAAACCAACTTTATCTTAATATTCTTATCAATCTATGCTATGGCACACAAGATCATTCATATCTGATAAAAATTAAGTCCTTTTTACCTTTTAGGAAAATTCCTGTTTCACTATTGGAGGATAGAATTTATTCTGAAAATGTGTTTTTACAATAAGTTAAAAATATGAGGCTTTATATCGTGTTTATAATGCTTTGTTTTCTGTAAGTTTGAAGATGATAATCTTTTTGTATGTACAAGTCTTCCTGCTGATATCAGAAGTATAATTAAGTTAAACCCAACAAAGAAAAAAATATGAGAACATTTCAATTTATGAGAAAAATTATATATTAATTGTGACTGACTACTTTACAATAATATGATTTGGGGGACAATACTCTTGGTGGTGGGCAATATCACTACTTACCAGTAATGCTGATTCTATGAATGTGTGCACCTACACACATGCAGAGAGAGAGAGAGAGAGGTTTTTTTATTCATATATATATGTATATATATATATATATATATATACACACACACAGGCTTCAGACATACATGTATATGCACATGAACAAACACATACTGGATTTTCATTTTATAATGTTTACCAGCTTCCTGAGAAGTGAGAATTACTGCAATTGAGAAGAAATAAATTCCCTATGGTCAATAACTGGTTTCTGAAAAATACTGGACTTGTTTTGGGGGCTATGTATTAGTCTGTTTCTCAGTTTAGCCTTAAATTTGCCATTCTTAAAGTTTCAGACTTGAGTGCATGACATCACACTCAAAAAATTTCTGACACATCATTTAAGAAAACCACTGATCTTGATTAGTATTTAATTATAAAAATCTGTTTGATACTACCTAAGGAAGCCTAGGTTCTATATTCATGAACAACAAATTAATTAACCTTACCTTTTCATATTAGTAAGGTTGTATTTAGCAAGAACTTCTCAATATGGTGTATAGTTGAGCTTACAAAAGTCTATAATGAGAGAAAGATTTACTACAGAGACTACTGTGGCTGTCTTAGACAATCAAAGACACTATGTGAAATCTAAACCTAAGTATTATAACACATCTTGGCTTAAAGGCCTTAGTTTTCTATTTCAAGTCTTAGTATCTCACACCTTACTGAAGGAGATTTCGTTAAAGTCTTCGTTGAGAATAATCCTTTTCTTTCACTTGATGATTGTAATAAAGAAAAAGGAAGATGAGATTCATTAAACAGAACAATGTAGGTCATGGGTTTTGGGTTCAAACATAAGAAATACTGACAAAATCATCTTGGTAGACTGGGGTTGGGTCGGGATAAGAACATGAGTGATCAGGCTGGGGAGTAGTTGAAGGGGGAGAGTACTGAAAAAGTGTCTTCATATGAGATCATTTCAGGGATATGTATAAACCTGGCACAAGGAAAACTTTCATAAATCTACAAGGATGACCCCAACTAAGACTCATAGCAATAGTGAAAAGGGTACCTAAACTGGCCATCTCCTGATATCAGGTCGGTGAGTACTCCAATTGTCATCAGAGAGCCTTTATTCAGTAACTGATGGAAACAGATGTAGAGATCCACAGCCAAGCATTGAGCCAAGTTCAGGGAAGCCTGTTCAAAAAAGGGAGAAAAGATTGTATATGTGTATGTGTGTGTGGGGGGTGGGGGGGCTGATCAAGATCATTACAATGGAACCCACACAAACAACTAACCTGGGTTTATAGAAGCTCACAGATTCTAGACTGACAGCTAAGGAGGCTGCAAAGTACCAACCTAGATCCTCTACACAAGTGTAACAATTATTTAGCTTGGTCTACTTGTAGAACTCCTAACAAAGAGAAGAGGGGCTATCTCTAATGCTGTGGCTGGCATTTGTAACCTATTCTTCATACTGGCTTACCTTGTCTAGCCTTAATACAAGGTGCAGAGCTTAGTCCTTCCTCAGTTTGATATGCCATACTTTGTTGACACCCATAGGAGGCCATCTTTTTATGAACAGAAACAGAGGAGGAATGGATGGGGGGTGAGCAGAGGGTAAGTAGAAAGGAGGAAATAGGAGAAGCATAGGGATAGAAAACTGTAGTCAGGTTGTAAAATAATTAAATAAATTTAATAAAAAGTACACTAACAAAAAAAAGTCCATTCCTTCTAAAATCATTTATAATGAAAGGTCTTTAAAGTACACAATGATTACTGTTAAGCCACAATACCAAGGAAAGGAAAATGTCCTGAAACACATGTAATATCAGCTTACCACCTCAAAGAGATAATTCAAGTACATGCCACTGAGGCACTTGACACACCCTGTCATAACAGACTCAATTGTTGCTCACTTGCACCCACTTTCTTACAGCCTTTCCTTGGTGTATAGGTCCAGGACTAGGACTTTATCTTCTTTCTAGGCTTTTCCACAATAGAGAAAGTATCAGCGTTTGGATAGTCTGAATGAGTTTGCAGAGTAGGTTCTACTAACAAGAATGAACAATAGACCCTGGTAAGTAGATGTTTGAATGTGTTGATGACAGATTTACCACAGAAACTAAATCCTGACAAGACTTTATTTTATAAATACTAGTTATCATTTAAATATCTTTTATTTTGGAAAAAATACATATTATTAAATTGCAGCATGAGATAAAAGATATCTTCAGAGTTAGTGAATTGGAAGCAATAGACAAGCAAATAATGACTTTACAAATATTAAGGAAAAGAACATGTGTTACTAGAAAACTACCTAGTGACAATCAGATAAAAGTAATAACAACAGCTTGAGATAATTATGCTTTAAAAAAAGAAAAAAGAACAATAGTTGTTTACAAAATATAATTGAGACTCAACATTAAAAGGATTTCTAATTATTAAACAGATAATCTGTCCTTTTATTATTACTATTTATTTATTTTTATTATGAATAAAGTCTCATTTTATGTCCATGTATCCCCTTGTTCAAACTCTCTTCCCCCTCCTGCCCCTCCCAGTTTTTTTCTCTTCTCTCAGTCTCCTTATCTCTTCCCCAGCAATGGCAGGAGGTCCAAGGTCCCAAGGTGGCATCTACTTCAGGCAGATCTGCTTTCCTTACTTATCAAGACTGGGTCAGGTGTTCCTCTGGAGGGAATGGGCTTCAAGGTGTCAGTCCAAGGTGTTTTAGATCCCAAGTTGTTCAGTGGCTGTGGTTTGCAGCTTGGGAATGCTTTGCTTTTAGTTTAAAGTCCACTAATGAATGAATACATCACCTACTTATATTTCTGAGTTTGTGAGACCATGCTCAGGATGATATTCTCCAAATCCATCCATTTACATGCAAATTTTAGAATATCATTTTTTTCTTACTGCTGAGTAGAATTCCACTGTGTAGATGTACCACAGTTTGTTAATCCATTCTTCCTTCAGTTGAGGGGCATCTAGGTTGTTTCCAGGTTCTTGCTATTACGAATAATGCTTCTATGAACAAAGTTGAGCTAATGAGTTTGGAGTGGTATTGTTGAATCCTTGGGGAGATTGATTCCCAGTATTCTGAGAAACAGCCATACTGCATTCCCGAGTGGCTGAACAAGTTTACACTCCCACCAACAATGGAAGAGTGTTCCCCTTGCTCCTCATCCTGTCTAGCATAGGCTGACATCTGTGTTTTTAATCTTAGCCATTCTGACAAGTGTAAGGTGGTATTTCAAAGTTGTTTTGATTTGCATTTCTCTGATGGCTAAAGATGTTGAACACTTTTTCAAGTGCCTTTCAGCTATTTGTAATTCTTCTGCTGAGAATTCCCTTTTTAGTTCTGAACCCCATTTTTTGATTGAGTTATTCAAGGTATTGGACTCTAGTTTCTTGAGTTCTCTTTATATTTTAGAGAGCAGTCCTCTGTCACTTGTAGGGCTGGTGAAAATATTTTCCTATTCTGTAGGCTGTCATTTTGTCTTATTGACTGTGTCCTTGGCTTTACAGAAGCTCTTAGTTTCAGGAGGTCCCACTTATTGATTGTTGTTCTTAGTGTCTGTGTTACTGGTGTTATATTTAGGAAATGGTCACCTGTGCCAATGATTTGGAGGGCATTTCCCCCTTTCTTTTCTATCAAGTTCAGTGTGGCTGTGTTTATGTTGAGGTCTTTGATCCACTTGGATTTGATTTTGTGCAGGGTGATAGGCTTAGATTTATTTGCATTTTTCTACACACTACCATCCAGCTATGCCAACACCATTTGTTAAAGATACTATCTGTTTTTCATTGAATATTTTGGGTCTCTTTTTCAAAGATTAGTTATTCATATGTTTTTTGGTTAATGTCAGTTTCTTCAATTCGATTCAACTGATCCACAAGTCTGTTTTTATGCCAGTACCAGGCTGTTTTTACTACTGCTGCTCTATAGTACAACTTGAAGTCGGGGATTGTGATGTCTCTTGAGGTTCTTTTATTGAGTAAATTTGTTTTGGCAATACTGGCTTTCCTGTTAGAAAAAGCAACATTTTCTAATTCTCTATAGGAAGCCACAAACACCATAGTATCTAAACTAAGACCTAATCAAGAATGAAAATTACAAAACAATATCCCCTATGAACATATACTGTGTGCTTTTGTACACTGTAAATATTTATCACTCCTATTGGTTTAGTAAAATGCCGATTGGTCAAGTAGCTAGACAGGAAATAGAGGCAGAACAGGCAGGCTAGAAGAATTTTGGGAACTGGAACAGCAGAGAAGCAGATGAAATTGAGGAACATGAGAATGCTGCTCTGAGAAAAGGTACCAAGCCACGTGGCTAAACATAGATGAGAACTGTGGGTTGATTTAAGTGTAAGAGCTAGAAATATGGATAAACTTAAAGTATAAGTGTTAGCAAGTAATAAGCCTGAGCTGTAGTCCAAACAGCATGTAATTAATATAAGACATTGTGTGACTATTTGAGACTACTGGTTGGGACTTTACGGAAAAGATGAGACAGAAACTTCTAACTACAAACATAGATGCAGAAATTCTCAATACTTGCAAATCTATTTTGGATAATATAAAAAAGTTTATGCACTATGTTCAAGTAGGCATCATCCTAGAGTTGCAGAGATTCTTCTGTTAAAAAGAATACATCAGATAAATAAACTCAAAGATAAAACCCATATGATTGTCTCATAAATAGAGAAATAGATAAAATTCAACACTATTTCATGATATAAGTCCTGAAGAGACGAGTTTTTCAATGGACATACTTCAGCATAATGAAGGCAATTTACAGCAAGCCCCTAGCCAACATCATTGTAAATGGGGAGAAACTCAAAGTATTTCAAATAAAATAAAAATAGGTATGTTCTTTTATTACCTGTTCAATACTGTACTTGAAGAAATGAGACAACCCAGGGATATTTAAAGAATACAAAGAGAAAAGGAAAAAGTCAAAGTATCTTTCTTTGCAGATGTCTGATTTTATACATAAAAGGCCCTAAAACTCCACTGGGAAGTTTCAACAGCTGATAAACACTTTCAGCAAAGTAGCAGGGTACAAAATTAACACACCAAAATCAGTAGCATTCTTACATATAAATGGCAAAGAAACTGATAATGAAATCATGTATATAATTCCTTCCACAATAACCTCAAATATATATGTGTGTGTTTATATGTTTATATGTATATATGCTGAATAAACTCTAACCAAGTAAGTGAAAGAATTATTTAATAAGAAACTAAGACATGAAGCAATGAGATTGAGGACTATATCAGGAAATAGAATATTTTACATGTGCAGAGACTGATACACAAAATCTGATAGAAGAGAACTAGAGAATAGTCTTCACCTCATTGTCACAGGAAAAGACTTTCTGAACAGAATACTGATTAATACCACAGGCACTAAGACAAACAATAAGTAAAAGGGATCCCATTAAACTGAAAATTTTGTGTATGACAAAGGTTATTATCAGTCAGTCTAACTGCAAGCTACAGAACGGAAAGAGTATTTACCAACTACACATCCGAGAGAGGGCTATTATCTAAATTACATAACATGCTAAAATATTTTGTTATGATGAAAACATATAACTCTAATTTAAAATGAGGTACAAATTACAACAGAGAGCTCTCAAGAAAAAAACACAAATTACAAAAAAAAAACACTTAAATGTTCAACATCCTTAGTCATCAGGGAAATGAAAATCAAAATTACTTTGAGATTTCATGTTATTCCAGTCAAAATGACCAAATGAATCACCCAAATGACAGTTCATCCTGGCAAGGATGTAGGAAAGGGGAGACAGTATTTTTGTTAAGAGTGAAAAACTTGTACAGCCAATATGAAAATCAATGTAGCAGTACCTCAAGTTGTAATAGATTTATCTCAAGATCCAGCTTGCTAATCTTAGACATATAAACAAAGAATTCTATACTCTATTACAGGGATACTTTCTGCTCTATTCATAATAACCAGAAGTTTAAAAGCAGGATATATATGCCAATGGATGAATTGATAATGATATATATTTTCACAATGAATTTCGATGCAGCTGTTAAAATAACAAAATTATGGTATTCATGGGTAAAGTATTGGAGCTAATATATATAAAACATTTAATCCCATTAAGTGGGAAAGGACATCAAAAGAAAAAATAAACATAAAATGAAGGAGGAAAAAAACTTCAACAAACGGTGCTGGGGAAGCTAAATATTTATATGCAGAAGAACGAAATTAGACTTTCATCTGCCATTTTGTACAAAACTATCTCCAACTAGACCAAACCACAAATCTAATACTTGAAACATTAAAACTGATGGGAAAAAATGTAGGCTGTACCTACATAATAGAGATGTAGATAAAATTACTTTTTCGATAGGTCTCCACTTCCTTTAAAGTTGAAGCTAACAACTGACAATTGAATTCATAAAATAAAACATTTCCTTATAGATAAAGAAACAATCACCTGGGATATCAAGAAACCCTCAGAATGTAATAGAATCATGGCCTCCTAAACATAAGACAGTTTCCTTAATATGTAAAGAGTTAAATATCCTTATGTACAGAGAACTAAAAAACAAAATAAAACAATCAAAAAGCCTCCAACTCATTCAGAAAATGGATATGACAGCTGAACAGAGAAATCTCAAAAGAAGAAAGAATGACTGAGCAATATGTCAAAAAATGTTCATCAATTAGCTAGTTTTCTGAGAAATCACCATATTCTATTCCAGAGCAGATGAACAAATTTACACTCCCATCAACAGTGCAAGAGTGTTCCTCTTGCTCCTCATCCTCTCTAGCATAGGCTGTCATCTATGTTTTTAATCTTAGACATTCTGACAGGTGTAAGGTGGTATCTCAAAGATGCTTTGATTTTCATTTCTCTGATGGCTAAGGATGTTAATCACCTTTTCATGTTCCTTTCAGCCATTTGTAATTCTTTTGCTAAGAATTCCCTTTTTAGTTCTGAACCCCATTTTTAATTGGGTTATTCAGGGTATTGGGCTCTAGTTTCTTGAGTTCTCTATATATTTTTAGAGATCAATCCTCTGTCACTTGTAGGACTGGTAAAAATCTTTTCCCATTGTGTAGGCATTCATTTTGTCTTATTGACTTACAGAAGCTTCTCAGTTTCAGGAGGTCCCATTTATTGATTTTTATTCTTAGCGTCTGTGCCACTGATGTTATATTTATGAAGTGGTCACCTGTGCTTATTTGTTGGAGGGTATTTCCCACTTTCCTTTCTATCATGTTCAGTGTAGCTGGATTTATGTTGAAGCATTTGATCCATTTGGATTTGAGTTTTGTGCAGGGTAATAGGTTTAGGTCTATTTGCATTTTTCTACACACTACCATCCAGTTATGCCAACACCATTTGTTGAAACAGTGAGTTCTGAAGTACATAACATCAATGTAAATTCTGTCTTTAAATATTTATTGTGCTATTCTGTGCTGATGTATGTGGCCTGCCTAATCTATATTTTCAGCAGTGATTTATATTATAGTTCACTTTTTAATGTCTCCAAAATACTGTTTAGATAAGATTTACATAGGTACATCTTGGGGTCAATTTCTCTAGTTCATACATGATATTATAGGTTTTTCAAGCATTTGTCTCTGTATGTGATCATTTCTATATACAGACCCATTTCAGAATATTTCCACCATCCTTTAGAAAGGAAAGAAATGAGTTTTCATTTACATAGAACATCCATAAGTTGTCTATATATGTATGAGGATGGATTAAAGAGATGAGGCAAGAGAAAGGAACACAACATCAATAGCAATATGTACATTTCCATCCCCATAGTGTCATGGTCTCTGAGAGAATCAGTTTCTCTCCTCTCAGATTTTATGTACTCCAGCTGCCTGTCTAAATTACAGCTGCTCCTGCTGCATTTATCAGTCGAGTTATAAGGTAAACTATAATGGTTTTGTCTATACTATCTTTTGCTTTTCTTCCCTCACTTAACATACTCGAGACTTCATTTTTTGCCAATGCCTTGTGTCCAGCCAAGTGAAATATCAGGAAAATTATGACAAACTTTTTACACTTTGTTGACAGTTTCTCAGAGCTTTCCAGTAACTGTCTTATTCATCCTCTCCTGATGCTGTAGCTGTAATCAGTGGCATGCAGATGCCAATATGTTTAATTCTACCTTACATGGAACCAGATCTTTTCGAAGTGTTAATTTCTCAGTAAAATACACATACACACACACACATGCACACACAGACACGCACTTTTTATAATCATTCTAATATATGATACTCATTTATTTCGATCTCTTGGTTTTCACTGTCCTTGAATAGAAAACTAGCCATGGCTATAACTTCCAAGAATTTAGACTTTCAATTCCTAAAAATGTCTGTTAAGTTTGAAACCTGATTTCTTCAGAAACAAACTGTATAAAACAAGCCAAAATGTTTTAATGCATTAATGAAGATCCACGTGATTTTATTTAAAATGAGATGAAGCCAAATGTATTTAGTTTAATGGAACAAAGCTGTGTCCTTACCATTCTTAACTCCACATTTACTGTGAAATGATTATATAGTAGCTCAGCCATGTGGTCAGCATTTTCCTTGTGATGGTGATAAAATGCAGTGAGTCAAAATTCTTCTGTCTGGGTTCTTTTATTCCTCTCTCCCGCTTCTGTCTCCATCTTCCCTCCTCTCTCTCTCTCTCTCTCTCTCTCTCTCTCTCTCTCTCTCTCTCTCTTCTCTTCTCTTCTCTTTCCTATTTCTCTCTCTCCCTAGGTTATAATTAAACATTTACTACATCAATATTTTTATACTCCAAAATGAAAGAAAATTTTACTTCATAATTAAAAAAATTAAAAAATTGTGTACACATCTTATATAAATGCATTATAGCTTCAGAACAAAAATTTTCTTTAATAAAATTTGGTAACAATTTTTAAAACAGTGCCTTCATTTTTAAATAGTCCATCAGATTTCTATTGAAAATGAATTTATAGTTCATAAATTGGTTTTAGCTTTCAGTTTAACACCTGAATACTTTTCCCAAGCCTCTCTCAGTAACTTTCTTTCCAAAGTTGTTTATTTATTCTGAAGACACAACTTATTTGCTATTTGAGGCCCAGGATGAAACCAGATGAAATATGCAAAGGTATCACAACAGCTGTAGCAAATTTGTTTCTACATAAAGTTCTGCTCAAGGAGCTTAGGAACAAAGTTTATGTGACTTACCTTGAGGGCATTACTATGATTTCTCTGTTGAGTGTGGTTATTGGGTATATCTTCACTGGAATGTGGGAGAATTTTGAGGAATGCAAAGTGAAACCTGAACATTTATTTTCTACTGAGAGGTTGGTTGAGTCTTTTAATTTGTCCTCTATTCAGATTGTAACCATCAAAGCAACAGTTTCATCCACACACAACCAACACTGTATCACACACAGGGATAAACAAAGGTAAATGTGTTTGAAATTCAAGAAAAAAACAGTGCATTATATAGACATATTGACTACACTTTGTCATAGAACATAAGCCAAGCTATAGAAATAGGCAGGTCTGCATGGTGTTAATATAATTAAAACTTCTGATAAAATAATACATAGTGTTATCAGTTATATGACAGGGCTTTTAAAAATCTTTGCATTAGAATATATCTAGTATTTAATCCCTCTTGTTTTAAAACTATTATTTTTTGTGGGGGGTCAGTATCCACATTTATTTATTTCTATCTTTTTATTATGAATAAAGTCGTAATTTATCCATGTATATGCTTGTTCAAACTCCCTTCCCCCTCCTGCCCCTTTGAGTCACTCTCTCTTTTCCCCATCACTTTATCTCCTCCCAGCAAGGGCAGGAGGTCCCAAAGTCCCAGTGTGGCCTAGTTCGGCATCCACTCCCAGCAGATCTGCTTTCCTCACCCCAACATCAAGACTGGGTCAGGTGTTCCTCTGGAAGGAATGGGCTCCAAGGTGCCAGTCCAAGGTGTTTCAGATCCCAAGCCATTCAGTGGTTATGGTTTGCAGCTTGGACATGCTTTGCTTTTTGCTTTTTTGTTTAAAGTCCACTAATGAGTGAGTACATTCTCTGCTTATCTTTCTGGCTCCAAGGATCCAGCAATACCACTACTGGGCATATACTCTAAAGAAACACATTTGCACTCCAAAGGCATTAGCTCAGCTACATTCATAGTAGCATTATTCATAATAGCAAGAATCTGGAAACAACCTAGTTGCCCCTCTGCTGAAGAATGGATTAACAAACTGTGGTACATCTACACAATGGAGTACTACTCAGCAGTAAGAAAAAAAAATGATATCCTAAAATTTACAGGCAAATGGATGGATTTGGAGAATATCCTCCTGAGCGTTGTATCACAAACCCAGAAAGATAAGCAGGGGTTGTTTGGAAATTATTAGTTGAGATAACTGTTACTGTCTTCATGGTATTCAGAGTCCTAGATTACATGTGTGTGTGTGTGTGTGTGTGTGTGTGTTTGTGTGAAGTATACTCCAGAAGGTCTTTTGTCTAAGACTCTTACTATTATACCAGGTTCTGCCCATGAATTAACTCATTGATAAGCTATGATATAGATGTCTAAGCTGGAAAAAAAAACCCTTTACTCCCAAGTTGCTTTGGTCATGGTTTTTCATCACAGCAGTAATAACCATAATTAGGACTCATTCCATAATGATACTCTGGTATTTTAATAGATTCTCTTGAAACAACTTTCTTTTCATTTCTAATTTTATAAATTTTTCTTTATTTTGCTTAATTTATGTGCCATTTGCATAATTTGCATACTGTATTGCCATTATGATTTTTACTTTAGATATCTCTAGTTATTTGCTATTACTCCTACACTCACTAATCTTTCCCTCAGAACTGCCTTGGCTGTATCAAAGAGGTTCTGGAATGTTATGTTGACATTTTAATTTGATTCTAAGATTTTCATTGCTAAGTCTAGTTTTTTAATGTTTTGATTACTTCTTTATGTTACTGATCATTAATCCACTTTGATAACTTTCTTGTCAGTAACTTCAGTTCATTTTCTTGGTTTATATTTGTGGTTAAGTTCTCTATATCCATTTATCCTCTTTAAAGGAGAACTTTACTTTTGAATTTTTGTTTTTCAGCATTAAGGAGCTTTTAGAAGTGTCATAGTAGATTTTTGTCTTCTTTTGTGTGTGTGTCTGTGTGTGTACATATGCATGTGTACTTGCCAGTGTCTGTGTATAGAGTATAGTGTAGTGTATGTATGCACTTATTGGCATCAGGTTGTTATCATATCTCTACATTTTCTTCTAGCAAAAGGTTTTTTACTGAACCAAGAGCTAACCCTGACTAGTGGCATTTCTTCTCTGTTGTTCTCCATTGCAATTTGAAAAGAAAGTTGACTTCAGTAAGTAGCATGTTTAGTGATTTGAGGGAAACTTTTGTGTTAATTTGCAGTTAAAAACCTTTTATGACTGCACTCTTGTTCCAAGTATGATTCAGAAAAAGCAGCATTAGGGTACTTGTTACAGAATATATTTTTAATAGATATTTTTAAAGTAGAGGGTACCAGAAATTACCAAGTTAAATAAATAGTGATTGGGAAAGAGAGACATAAGCAAGTAAAATAAGAATGCAAAGGAATGTATAAGCAGTAGACCAGATAAGGCAATCCATGAGCATTAGCTGTGACCTACTGCGCTTTCCTCATCTGTAGCTGAGCCTAATCTGGCTAGAGGTGCCTTAGATATTATTTTTTATGTTCCATGTATTTTAGAGAAAAGAGAAACAGAAAACAGCTATTTTCATTCTTTAATATGCCTACATAAGAACAAACAAACTACAACTATTGTTAAATCTGAAGCTGTGTTTATCAAGTTTCTCCCTTTAAGATATCCTCATGCTGTATCTTTTTAAAGAGATTTCAATACAAATGTGTCTTTTTAATAAATAAATAAATAAATAAATAAATAAAAATAAGTAAAAAAAAAAAAAGCCAAGAACCTGGAAAAATGGTAGTAGCAAGGTGCATGTTAAAAATTAACAACTGAACAATAAAGTCTATAGGTTAAATATTTTTAAATGCTGGATATTGAACCTAAGTAGTATGATAAAATAGATATATTCTTAGTTCAATTATTATCTCTACTCAGTTGGAAAGATAGTCTTTTTATTTCTTTTTCTTGGATTTTGTTTTGTATTAGTCTCCATAGACGGGATCTGGGGCTGCTAATCTTAATAATTCCAAATACTTTATGTCCTTTTTAGAGAGAAAAATTTCATTGAGTGACTCCCACTTTGTGCTTTGATCTGAGACACCTTCAAATGATAATCATATTGCTGTCATTTTAGAGACTAGGTTCTCTATGAAGGGTTTTCTGTGACTAAAGCTTGGAGAGCACATCTAGTTGCATTAAGCCATTTTCTTATACTATTTAACCAAGTGCTGTACCATTATGTAGCTCATCCAGTTGGAAAGAGCAGTGTGGTCTTTCACTGTCAAGTTCCTATATTACACTTTTGCTATAGTTGCTGAATCCTGCTCTGCTTTTGTGATCTTTGTCATACACATTGGGATCCAACCAATGTTCTACTACAAATGCCTAATAAAACTTGTTCAGAAAGACTTGGGGTATGAGTGAGACTTCTACTTTTTCAAAGCCTGTTATTTTTTTCTGGTCTCTTCATCACACAAACTATACCCTGTTTCTGGTTGGGGTGTGAGCGTACATATTATTTTCTTATACTTCTGTTTGTGCATACATTACTCTGGTTCAAGCATCATAACATGTTCAGGAGCACCAGACTGGCTTCTTGTCAAGAAAAAGTGAATCCAACATACTTTCATTTTTATTTTCTTTAGCTCTTTTTCTTTTAGAATTATGGCCTGCTAATATTTTATGCTAACTTTATGGCCATCAGATATCACAAATATGACTTCTAGTCTGCACCTTTATGCTGATTTCTCCCTTAGCATTTAAACTCTTTTATTACTAAACTTTGATTGATCTATCAATTTTCTCTTGGTAATGTGTTTATTGGTATGTCTTAATTTTCTTTCATGTTTATTGATTTCATCATTATCATCTCTATTTTTGGTATCATTACTCTAAGTGTTTTAACTTACCAGCTGAATGATTTACCTTTCATCACATTTGTGCTGCTATCACAAATACCACAGGCTATGAAGTTTATAAATAGAACTCTCACAGTTATAGAAGATAGAAATAAAGCATCATGGTAGTGGCACCTAGTTTGTCTCCTGATATGTCATGGTTTCAAATGTCATCAAACAGAAGAGAAAAATGCCATTTTTTGTGCTTTTGCCATTTTAGAAACAAATTAATCCACTTAGAAGAGAAGGAAGAATTAGGCACCAATTTCTTAATATTTTCACATGAAACTAAGTTTTAAAACTAATTTTGCAGGTGATGAAGGTTTTTACTTCACAGAACTTATTTATTTTTGCCTCTCTGTTTATCTGAATTCTGTTTTCTATGCTGAGATTATAATTTTCATTGTACTATTTAGATAATAATTCCCTTGGGAGACAGAAACAATTATTCAAATATTTAAGTTTTCCCTATAGAGATTTCTGTTTCAATACCTACAGAAGAGATATATAAAATAACTTTTTAATGAATGTAATTTAAAAATTTTTAATATAATAAACCTATAGACTCTATTAAAATCTTCATAAACTATTACTAATGTTTATCTTTAGAAAGCTCCCATTCATATGTTTCTTCATTATTTCTGTTCTTATTGTTTAGTTTTGCCTCTTCTGCTATTTCAAGCTAGTGAAAATAAATGTACATAATTCACAATTTTCTTATTTCGGAAAAGCTTTTCTATTACCATAGTCATATTATTCTCCTTACTATTGAAAAACATGTTCATTTGTTCATTTATCACTTATATAACTATATAGCAATATCTGATTAATTTTCTAAGTTTCCTCTATTTAAAGTCAACTTTAAAATGTTCAAGAATACCATATACCTTCTTAAAGAGTGACATTTTAGATTTGAAGCCATAACTAGAGAAATCTGCCATTTGTGAACAACTTAGGAAGTCCCATCTCATTTTCATTGAACTCATACTTTCCAAATCTCCTATGCATTCACTATCTTTATAAATGCAGGGCCAGATTCCAGCAACCTGAGAAAATGCCTCATTGCCTCAGGGTCCAGAGAAAATTATTCAAAATATCCAATTAAATGTTGAATATAAGAAAATACTGGTCTCTAATAGAACCTTCTACAACTGTTGAACATCAACTGAAAAACATTACCAGTTTTCATTTATGTAAAACCTACACCCACTTAGACTCACAAAATCTGTCAGTCACTTATCTTGCACATGCTTTTTTCTTGATGGCTCTCATTTTGTCTCTGAGTCTAATTTCTGTATAATGATATTTAATACTTTTCTCTTATTCAAACTTACAAGAAACAAATATGTATATCTTTCATATCTGAGTGTCATTGTGCTATGCTTTTTAATCAATTTTTAAAATGTTAATATATTTGCTTTACTTTTCATTCACATTCATTTCTCTACATATTTAACTATTTAAAATTCTTTTATCTCAAAGTATTTCATACTGATATTCAAAGCTGTTCTAATTATATGGTCACATAAAAGAAGTTATTTATAAAAGAACAAGAATAGTTTCTCATACAGTGTCTTTCATCCATTTATTCCTTTTTATAAGATATTACATTAGGATTCACATTTCTTCTATAGGAAATTTTCATTTTTGCATTGGTGAAATGGCAGTCACTTGAGACCTGTAAGCTGTAAAATTAGTATATTTCAAGGATGACCTCAACTATAAAAGTGTTGAAGTCCAGATCTGAATACACGAGATGCTATGTACACACACACACACACACACACACACACACACACACACACACAGATAGATAGATAGAGAGAGAGATAGAGAGAGAGAGAGAGAGAGAGAGAGAGAGAGAGAGAGAGAGAGAGAACAAGAAATACAGATAGACAAAGATATACACATAATCCAGCAACCTGGAACATGCATAATATGTGTATGTAAGCTTTTATGCCATGTTGTACATGTAGACTTTAAGAGTTGAAAGTACAACTAGTCAGAAATCATAACTCAGGTTTCATGGGGCCTGCCTGTTTCTGCTCAGCCACTCCATTGATTCTATGACTGACATTTCTTATAATATTTTTACTACTCCATTTTCTAAGTCAATAATTATAATAAGAGTTTCTGTATTGCTGATTCAGATTCATTTGTGCACTGTCTTTAGTTCTATCAATCTAAGCCAATCATATGTTCCATGTATTTTAGAGAAAAGAGACACAGAGAACAGTTATTTTCATTATTTAATATGCCTACATAAGAACAAACTAAGTACAACTATTGTTAAATCTGAAGCTGTATTCATCAAGTTTCTTCCTTTAAGATATCCTCAATGCTGTATGTTTTTAAAGAAATTTTAATACAAATGTGTCTTTTATATAGTAATAGATGTTGATAAATAAACAGATAAAAAGCTAATCTTTAAAAATAAAAAAAGAAAATTCTAAAGACTTAAATAGCCTCAGCCAAGTGAGTTAATCTTATATCTTCTCCATTCCAAGATTATAACCTTAATTACATTTGCAAAGTCTCTGGATTAAGATGTGAATATCTGTGATGAATTGATATTTTGTCTACCATAGTAATCTAAAGTCAATTAGATTCCTGCAGCTAAACCCATGAAACAACTAATATCTCCCAAATGAAATACATGTAAAACCTTGAAAAAACGAATGAACTCTATAACCTTGAGTCTATTTTATAGACTTTAAAAATTGAGGAGAATTTCTGCAGTATATGCAGTATAAAATATAACCAAGATCATAAAACCAAACAAACACAATAAATTACATTAGTAATTTTATTTGTGTCTCGTGGTTCCTATTTCTGATAAGCATTTCTCTTTTCAACTCATACATAACTGCATGAAAATTTTCTGACAATTAGCAGACTAAATAAAAATTAGTTGGACCTTATTTACAAATGATTGACTAGCATCATCTATTTACTAAAAAAAATAATTTCATCACAATTCCAATAACGAAGTTTCTGGCTGCTCCAAGTGAAGGTAAATCTCATTAAACAGAAATCCAAACAGCAAATCTGCCTTTTTACTTCACCAGATAGAATGGACAGTCGATGTTACAGCTAGCTGTTCAATGCTTCATGAGCCATGAATCACATATTGGCTGCAGTTCACCAGACAGAAGGAAGATCATTTATGAACTGATATTGATATTTGAGGAAGAAGAGATGGCAAAATATTTATGTTCATCTTATATGAAACAAGTATAAGTATAAGTGTAATAGAGGAATCTCTTCATATCAATGCTTTAAACACAAATAGTGATGTAAAAATCTGAGGCTGAGAACTGACTCTTTTCTCAGTAATGCTGTTTCTCAATGGCATGTTAATAAAGGTGACCGTGATCTCAGATTTAGAGCTTTTAATGTAGTATTTTGTGTAAGTTCTCATTTATTCCACTTGCCAATAGCATTAATTAGCCAAAAGTCACTTCCCAAGGCAAATCTGCAAACAGATAACAATGTTTTTGTATTACATTTATCCATATTGTAACTGAAGGGCCTGGTGTTTTTAATTTGCATTCATTTCTTCTGGATGTATTTTTGTTTTATGTTTGATATGTTTTTGATTTATGTTTTTCTCTAAGCCCTATATTTAAGCATGAATACAATGTTTTATAAGGCTGCCTCCGATATCACCTTTAAAATATTTTATAAAATAGAGAAATAATAAGGAATAACTAAACAAAAGCAAGGGAAGCACTTTGTGTGGCAGGATAAATTCCTAAATAAATTTCATTATTGATCCTATTGATGGATGATATAGTACCCCTTGTCTTGTACCAAGCATTCATGATGGGCTCTGGAATGATGGAATGGATAACAAAGGAGTTGTTTAGTCAATAAATGTTTATTTATGAACAATTTAAGTCTTGTTTGCTAACTTCCCATTGGAATGTAGAGAGTTGGAGATTGGAATATTCTCCCCAAGGGACCTAAATTTACTCTGTTTAGAATGGAAGGTAGGCATTGTGTGCTCCTTCCACTACAGCAAAATTAGACAAAAAGACAGGGTAGAGAACACTACAAGGGTAATTATTCTTGACTATTTTTCTACCACCAGTAAAAGTATAAAGAAGTATATTGGAGTTTCTTGTGTTCTTTTTGTGTTTTGTAGTGAAGAAACACTGAAAAAATATAATGTTCATGAAGAGATGACCAATTAGGACATAGAGTTCAACAAAGCATTGCTTATACCCATGTTTCCACAGAAACCTTCACCAAAAGTTTCAGAATACAGTTTCTCTTTGAGAAAATATCAGAATAATTGGAATATCACATAAAAAGACCTATTATTATTTGCACAATAGAAAATGACCAGTATTATCTGGGCAAGCTGATGAGGACCACCCTTTAGTTTTCCATCATTTTGGAAATTTCAGTTTTCTTTAAATAATATGCCTGCTTAGGGGACAATGCTTGATGACTTCTGGTTATGGTACTTTAAAGAAAGGCTGCAATTTCATTGCTTTGAACATCAGTAGCACCTTCCCAAGCAGTTTGTGGAAATTTTCCTTCTGTTCCATGTCCCAAGCAGTTATAAAGTCATGAAAACCTCTAATTCTAAATTCACTTGTGAGTGAACTCTATTTTCCTGACTGACTCTGAAGTAATATTGGATCGCAGCTCCTTAAGGACTGTAAGCAAAGGGCATGTTTTCTTTGTCACCTGGTATTTAAATCTGAATAGTTGTTCAGCCAACTGTTCATCCAGGTTAGATATGCCCTTTAATTCATATGCTGAAAAGGATGAAGAAGAGGTTTCAAAATGCTAAATAATTCTAAATTAACCATGTTTTCCATACCATTATTTCTTAATCTGAACAATAATGAGCAGAATAATCTTTTGAATATTGAAAGCCCTTCTAATATGTAGCTATTCCACTAAAGCATGCTATAGTTTCCCTTTTTTACATAGTGAAATTCATTTGTGAATTTGAAGACTGGGTTAGTGTTCCTTTGGAGCGAATGGGCTCCAAAGAGGCCAGCCCACACACAGAAACACAGTCTGATGGCTCACCTCAAGGTTCCACATACTGCCCATATCAACAGACAGATGCCTATCCTTGGAGGGCCAACTCCTTTTCCTGGTGGTTCTCCTGTAGCTGTTCTTGATTCAGTGAGCTCCCCAGAGCACCAACCAGCCATTGCTGTGAGAATTGTCCTTATAAGCCCTATCCCCTTGTTCATATAGACTCTTCTACCCTGCCCTCAGCTGGAACAGGAGCTCAGCTTAGTGCTCAGGCTTGTATCTCTGCCTATCTCTATTCATTGTTGGATGTAATTTCTGTGATGGCACTTAGGTGTCTATTCATTTGATTATAAAAGAAGGCCTGTCTAGGCAGCACGTTCACTATTGGTTGGATACCTAGCCAGGGAAATCCTGTGAATTCTTGAAGGTTTCCCTGGCACCCACTCTTTTTCCGACCCCATATTTGCCTCCTTTATTAAGATCTCCATCTCTTTTTTTTTTCTCCCTCCTTGTTGCTCCTCTTATTCAATCATCTCCTTCTCTCATGATTTGTTCCTACCTCTTCCTGGTTGTAACTCCTTATGCTCCCAGTTAGCTAGGGAGAGCTTCTCTTCCTAGGAGATTCCCTGGATGTCTCTCTTAAATTCCTTCTGATTGCAAGCTGTACAGGTGTTTGGGTTTGCAGGTTAGGTATTCTTTGCTTTTTGTGTAAAGTACACTTATGAGTGAGTTCAGCCTGTGCTAATCTTTCTGGGCTGTAATACCTTGCTCAGGAGGATATTCTCCAATGACATCCATTTGCCTGAAAATTTTAGGATGTCATTGTTTGTTTTTTTTTTTTTTCTGCTGAGTAATACTCCATTGTGTAGATGCTCAGTTTGTTAATCTATTCTTCAGTTGAGGGGCATCTAGGGTGTGTTTAGGTTCTTGCTATTATGAATAATGCTGCTATGAACATAGTTGAGCTAATGTCTTTGGAGTGCGTATGTGCATCATTTGGGTTGATGCCCAATAGTGGTATTGCTGGATCCTTGAGGAGATTGATTTCCAGTTTTCTGAGGACCTGACATACTGCATTCCAGAGTGGCTGAACAAGTTTACACTCCCACCAGCAATGGAGGAGTGTTCCCCTTCCCCTGCCTCCTCTCCAGCATAGGCTGTCATCTGTTTATTATATATATATATATATATATATATATATATATATCTTAACTATTCTGACAGAAGTAAGGTGGTATCTCGTTGTTTTGATTTGAAATTCTCTAATGGCTAAAGATGTTGAGCATTTTTTTCAATTGCCTTTCAGCCATTTGTAATTCCTCTGCTGAGAATTTCTCTTTAGGTCTGTACCTCATTTTTAAATTGGAATATTTAGGGTTTGGGGCTCTAGTTGAGTTCTCTATATATTTTACAGATCAGTCCTTTGTCACTTGTAAGGTTGGTAAAAATCTTTTTCCATAATATAGGCTGTCATTTTTTCTTATGGTGTCCTTGGCTTTACAGAAGCTTCTTAATTTTAAGAGGTCCCATTTATTAATTGTTGTTCTTAGTGTCTATGCTACTGATATTATATTTAGAAAGTTGTCACCTGTGCCAATGCGTTGGAGGGTATTTCTTACTTTCTTTTCTATCAATTTCAGCATTACTTGGTTTATGTTGAGGTCTTTGATCCACTTGGATTTGAGTTTTTTGCAGGGTAATAGGTTTGGAACTATTCACATTCTTTTACATCTTACCATCCATTTATGCCAATACCATTTGTTGAAGATACTATCTTTTTTCAATTAAATATTTTTGGCCTCTGTCAAAATCAGGTGTTTATAGGTATGTGGGTAAATGTTGGGATCTTCTGTTAGATTCCTTTATGCCAGTACCAAGCTGTTTTTATTACTGTAACTCTATAGAATATCTTGAAGTCAGGAATGGTGATACCTCCTGAAGTTTTTTTATTGAGCAGGATTGTTTTGGCAATCCTGGGCTTCCTGTTATTCCATATGAATTTGAGTATTGTTCTTCCAAGGTCTGTAAAAACACTGTGTTGGAAATTTGATGGGGATTGCATTGAATCTATAGGTTACTTTTGGTAAGGTTACCATTTAGTATGATGACCTTACCTATCCATAAGCATGAGAGATCTTTTCATTTCCTGATATCTTCTTTAATTTCTTTTTTCAGTGAGTTAAAGTTTTTGTTGAACAGGTCTGCTACTTCTTTGGTTAGAGTTATGCCAAGATATGTAATGCTATTTGCAGCTATTGTAAAGGGTGATGTTTGTTTTATTTCTTTCCTAGTCCATTTATCTTTAGTATATAGAAAGACTATTGATTTTTTTGAGTTAATCTCATACCATGCTGGATTGTTGAAGGTGTTTATTAGCTGCAGGGGGTCTCTAGTAGAATTTTTGGGGTTACATTTGTAAATGATCATATAATCTACAAATAGAGATAGTTTGTCTTCATCCTTTCCAATTGTATCCTCTTAATCTCCTTTTGTTCCCTTAGTGCTTTAACGAGAACTTCCAGAACCACATTGAATAGATAAGAAGAGAGAGGACAGCCTTGTTATGTTCTTGATTTTAGTGTGCTTGCTTGAGTGTTTCTCCATTTAGTTTGATGTTGGCTGTCAGCTTGCTGTATATCACCTTTATTATATTTAGGTATTTTCCATGCATTCCTGATCTCTCCAGGACTTTTATAATAATGAAACGTAAGATTTTGTCAAAAGCTTTTTCTGTATCTAATGGGATGATCACATGATCACATTCTCTTTCTTTTTTTCATCTTTTGGTGGCTTGGTTATCAGGGTGATTGTGTCCTCATAAAAAGAGCTTGGCAATGCTCCCTCAGTTTCTACTATATAAAACAGTTTGAAGTGTATTGTTGTTAGTTCTTTAAATGTCTGGTAGAATTCTGCACTGAAACCATCTGGTCCTGGGCTTTTTTTTTTTTTTTTACTTGTGAGACTTTTAATAAGAACTTCAATTTTCTTTGTTGTTATAGGTTTGTTTAGGTCTTTAATCTACTCTTGATTTAATTTTGGTAAGTAGTACCTGTCCAGGAAGCTGTCTATTTAGCTGTCTATTTCTTCTAGGTTTTCCATTTTAGTAGAATATAGATTTTCAAAGTATGACCTGATAATTATCTGTATTTCCTGGGAGTCTGTTGTTATGGTCCCCTTTTCATTTCTGATTTTGTTAATTTGGATACTCTCTCTCTCTCTCTGCTTTTTGGTTGTTTTGGATAAGGGTTTATCTATCTGTTGACTTTGACTCTTTAATTCATTGATTCTTTGTATTGTTCTCTTGGTTTCTATTTTATTGATTTCACCCTTGAGTTTGATTTTTTTCTGCAGTCTATTCCTTCTAGGTGAGTGTGCTTCAAATTGTTCTAAAGCCTTCAGCTGTGAATTTAGGTCTCTTGTGTGATATTTCTCTAGCTTTTTCATATGGGCATCTAGTGCTATGAATTTTTCTCTTAAGACTGCTCTCATTTTGTTCCATAAGTTTGGGTATGTTCTGGATTCATATTCATTAATTTCTATGAAGTCTTTTGTTTCTTTCTTAACTTTTTCCCTGATTCAGAGGTGATTCAGTTGAGAAATGTATAGTTTCCATAAGTTGGTAGGCTTTCTCTGATTTTTGTTGTTTTGAACTCTAACTTTAGGTCATGGTGATATGATATGATAGAAGGAGATATTCCCATTTTTGTATCTATTCATATTTGCTTTATGACCCAGTATGTGGTCAATTTTAGAGAATGTTGTATGGAGTGCTAAGAAATATGTACATTCTTTTGTGTTTGGGTGGAAGGTTTTGCATATATCTATCAAGTTCATTTGGGTCATAACTTCTGTTAGATGCCTTATTTCTCTGTTGAGTTTCTGTCTGGTTGACTTATCCAAGGATGAAAGTGAGGTACTGAAGTTTCCTACTATTAGTGTGTGTGGTTTGATATGGAGTTTAAGCTTTAGTATTGTTTCTCTTACATATGTATGTGTCCTTGGGGGCATAAACAGAATTGAGACTTCATCTTGGTGGATTTTTCCTGAGATGAATAAGTAATGTCCATCCTGGTCTCTTTTGATTTATTTTATTTTAAAGTCTAGTTTATTAGATATTATCATGGTTACACCAGCTTGTTTCTTAGGACTATTTGATTGGAAAGTCTTTTCCCAACCCTTTACTCTGAGCCTGTGTCTGTCTGTCTTTGAAATTGAGATGTGTTTCTTATTTGCAGCAGAAGGTTGGTTTCTGGTTTTGTATCCATCAGTTAGGTTGTGTCTTTTCATAGGTGAATTGAGTTCATTGATATTAAGGAATATTAATGACCAATGATTGTTATTTCCTGTTATTTTTGGTAGTAACTTGTATGTATTTATCTTCTTTGGGTTTTTCCTTCTGTGGAATTATAGATTGTTTGTGGTTTTTTTCGGTGTATCTAGTTTCCCTAGGTTGGAATTTTCCCTCTAGTGCTTTCTGTAACAGGTTCTCAGTTTCTATATGTGAGTTAGTTTAATTCTCTTCATGAGGAGCAGGAAGTACAGGAAGAAGAAAAGTGAAACAATGAACTCTTCAACTTACACAATTAAACCATGTTCATAGTGAAATAGATTGATTTACAATCACAGTAGTATCTTAATATTTGATCAGAACTGCTTCTAAACACTAATGTTGTATGGTAATACAGTTCAGAATCTACTTGAAATAAAGTCTTATTGTTCTAAGTAAAATAAAATCCTGTCATTAAAAACATGTAAGGTGTTTAAATGTTTTCAAATCCAATATTTTATCCTGAAATATATTTTCTTTTGCAAATTTAAAATCACATTTTTAAAAAAGCTTTGGTTTAAACTATAGATCAAAATTCTAAGTTTACCAGAAGAATATAAACAGACAGAAAAACCTGGGATGGCATGGATCCAACATTATGTCTGCCTATGTGTTTTCTAGAATATGTTTTTTTTTTCTCTCAGGATTACTGTGAGTATATAGAAACATTCAAGCTGAAAAAAAAACTGATGTCTTTGCTTATGTTAAATCATTAAGCATAACAGTAACTAGGGTCAGACTCTAGGTATTATAATTTAATATAACACAGGATGAAGCCACAATGAAATTGTAAAATTTCACTGACAACTTTTGGGGAACAATACTTTCAATATACTCTATTGTTTATAACTGTTCATTTGAAGTAGCAAGAAAAACTTTCTTCTGGAAGAAATCCTTGCTATTTATTTTAAACTCTGCTTTAGCTAAAGCAAATTGACATTTATATGACTTAGCAGAGATGGCATGTGAAGATGCTTGCTGCTGTACCCCACTGGAGAGGAACAACATGAGAGTAAAAACTGATCTGAGTGCTAAAACAGAAGGAGAAAATGAAGGTGAAAGAGAAATATATTTTTTCATATTTTAATTTGGCTGTACAACGGATAACAAATTTTTTTCTTGAAATGAATGCAGACAGAGGCCAATTTTACTGAATGTATTTATAAGAAGAGATCATATGCCTAGACTTACTTGATAGTAAATGCAACAGAAAAACAGACTTGTCATACTAAGCACAATTAAACAATAAATAAGCTATTCATGATTGTAAAAGTTTCCTTTACAGCCTAGAATAAAACAAAATTTCCTTGAATTCTGATGTCAAGAAGAACATTACTTAACACAATTCACTATTACTTTCTCAATATGAATGCTGTTCACATTACTGAAATCAAATTTCCCACTTTCATTTCTATGCTGCACTGATCTGCTATTATATTGGCAGATAAATCCAATCCACTACTCAATATTGCTACAAACTGGTTTATAGTCATGATACACAATCTACAATGCTGTTCTTTAACAGATGCAATTATTTCTTTTTACCTAATATTGATTGAATTAAATTATTGCCTCCTTTCAATGATACACTTTCAGCTAGTTACATTGATTTAGTAATTTGACCATAGTTTCAAACCTAGTCCTAGTCTATAATGCATTTTTCTTTTAACTCTTATCCATATTTAGTCTGTTAGAAATCTATATATGCTTTATTACATATTTTAGTATTTTTAAAGTTCATTGGTTTTTATGTCTATTTTACATAAAAGGTAGAGTATCTTATTAGATAACAATAATGCCATTGAACAATTCATATTTAAATTAATAATTCAGAAATATTTGCTGTTCTTGACAGAATTAAATTTAAAATGTTAGATTTACAGAGAGCTTGGTCCTCTCTGTTGCTTATAATCAGAAACAGATTTTTGAATTTTACCAATTTCTAAAATGTTGAAATTTGGATTTAATTAATGTTACAAATTTCATTTTCTTCACAATGTCCACAGAGTTTTTGTCACATAAAACACTTTGATAGTGGAGAAACTTTTATTTTGCAATGATCTGTTCATATATAAGCATATTCAAGATACTACCACATAAACTATTACCAATAAGTGATTGTGGGTTGCATTATAGATAAAACCCTTGTTTCATAAAGTCCACATATACTGTCTTACATGATACAAGGAAACAATGATACATGTCCTGTTTAAGGAAAAGTCATTAGGTATTTATTTCGTTTGAAAAAGGTGGATTATTGTGTTATACATGCTAGAGTAAAAAAAAAATAGCGAGGTTTTAAGTAAACTCATAATATTTAATTTTTACAAAAGTAAATGGGAATTTTTAAAGCCAGAGCGTTAAAAGGTTTAGACATAAAATGATGAAGAGAGCAGTAAGTTTTTTTCACATAAGTGGGTGTTCCTGTAAACACCGCAGCTGGTAAAGGAATGGACTATCTGGGGGAAGAAAGAAATCTGGTTCAGCATGACTTAATGGGGTGGGCTGAGATGGTGCTTCTTAAAACTTCTAGAGTTTTGTGATGGTAGAAGATTCCTGTCCCTTAAGCAGCTCCCAAGCAAACATATTGAGGCTTATATTAATTTACAAATGCTCAGTCAATGGTTCAAGAACTCTGACATTTAAATTAACCCATATTTCTTATCTAGTGCAAAGTAGCTCGGTACCTTCTCTCAGTACAGCATGCTCGTCTCACTTCTCCTTGCATTTGCTGGTAACTCCTAACTCCACTCTTCTTTCTCCCAGCATTCCCTAGTCTCCTGCCCAGCCTTATTCTGTTCAACCATTGGCCAGCATGCTTCTTTATTAAACCAACCAGAGCGACATATATTCACACACTGCAAAGGAATATTTCACAGCAAGTCTGACTCTGAACAGCTTATTTTTTATTTATTTAAGCAAAGCACAACTTTGAAGGAAAAGCAAAGTCCTTTCAACAGCAAAGCTTAAAGCATGAATTCATAGAAACCCCTTTGCAAAGGACATATCCTTTACAAAAAATCTATGGCATCTTCCACAAGAATAAGTTTTATAGACACAATGCTCAGGACAAGGGCTTAGGGAGGAATGGTATGGAATAAGCCTACTTTCTTGCAAAGTATAGTGCCTTAGTGAGCATGGATGTGAACTCTCTCTTTCTGTCCTCAGATTTCTATGGTTAAATTCCTAGGAGTTGCATAACAGATTAGATAGTATTTAGACTTTTGTATTCTATGAGAACTCCAAAATAATTCCCACAGTAATTGCAACAGTTTATATTTTTACTAACACTAGATAATGGTTTCTTTCTCCTGGCGTTATTTTAGAACTTGTTATTCTTTTTGTTTTTTTTTTAACTTACTTTTTATTTATTCTTTGTTTATTTCACATCATGCATCTCCATCCCATTTATTTCCTATTCCTTTTATAACTATTCTGTGTCCTTGAAATCCCCCCTCAAATAAAGTAAAATTCAAGGAAAAATAAAAAAAAAAAACAGAAGTGAAAAAAAAATCATATCATGAAAGCTGTAGTGTGACTGTGAGTCACAAAGTAAACCTTCTTGTAACAAGAATTCTGGCCCATTCTAGCCCTACAGTTTAGACTTGCTCGCTTTTGTTATATGGACTAATAATTTTAAAGACTTAAAGAAATATATAAATATTATATCAATTCTATGTTGTTTGTTTTAAGGCTTAGGCATATTGTTAATTAGTTTTTTTAATTTTAACTTAATTTATTTTTATTAATTTGTTTTGTTATGTGGCCTATGGCTTGCTTGTGTTTTTATTTATACATTGACTTTTGAGTGGCTGGATTGTTTTTTACTTTTTTATTTATGTTTTACTTTTTTGTCTTTTTATGATGTTTGCCATAGGCCAAGACAGGTTTTTATTTTATAGCATAAACAAAGACATTTTTATATTTTTTTCTAATTAAAAAGGAAGGCTTTAATATTAACATAGCAAAATTATATATAACAAAACTGTTATTAAGTAAAAAGTATAGTTATAATATTTAGTCTATTTGCATTTAACAAAATTAAATAAATTATTTATTTTATATTTGTGAGTTTAAAGTTTTATATCTAATATATTTTTTAAAAAAACTAAAGAATACAACTATTTAATTTTTAGTTATATTAAAGACTATAAAAGGATATAATATTATCTTAGTAAACAGGAAGTATAATTACTTTTGAAATTTAGAAATAATGGAGATGACATCTGTCTTTCTGGACATTCACTCAGTCTTTTGTAAAATGGTGTGGCACTTACTTTTAGTCTATAGGCCTAGAGTCTTTGGCATATTATTTAGTGAAGTAAGAAATTTGAAGGACTGTTTTGTGTATTTGGAAATAGTTTATTTATTTTTTATGTGTCTTGAAGTATGTTTGGCAGTATATTTTTGTGAAGCAGGGGCTTTAAGGACTATTTTAGTTTGTTTTGTTAACTTTTAGAGGTTATTTTTTATGGGTCTTGTATGTCTAGTTTATATAGCATATTGTCAAGCAGTTAATATAAGAACAGTTTTGGTTCAATGGCTAACCATTGTCATAAAGTAAATTTTATATAGAGATTTTTTAATGCTCATTATTTTTTTTGAAGTGGGCTGGTGTTGCCAGGAACAGACTTGTCTCACTATCTAGAAAAGTTTAAGTTTTTAAAATATTTTTAATGTCATATTTTGTAGGTCTTTGAAGTGTTTGAAGATTATTTAGTTGAAATATATCTTTGTATATCTCAAAATCTAACTAGCATGAATGTAAGTTTGATTAATATAGATGGCCTTTAATTTGTGTTTCTAATTATATATTATAATTTTATATGAGTTATACAAGCATATTTTAAATAAGAGTAGAAAAATATATACAGCATAACAAAATTGACTTTAAATTTGTATCAGTAAACTAGGATTGGTCATAGGTTTGACCCCAATATTCGGTAACAGATACTGCAGAAAAATTATTAGCAATATGTTACATAAAGAATTAATATTTGGTAAGGGATTACATAAACACTCATTGATATAATTATATTTTTGGAGGGTGGAACTGTCCCACAATGAATGGTCAATCTGCTTCCTGAGAAGGCATGAACAAACAGGAAGGAAGAACAATGTCTTTGTGTCTCAATTGGGTCTGGCCATGCCCCATTCATGCTCCTGGTATTCTAGAGACACACCTCCATGTTTTTGCAGCTAAGACTTGAATTCTACTATACCCTCTTATCTATATATCTTTACTTGCACATGTTCTTTGCAGAGAATCATTGATATTTGAGGCCTCTGGTTTCTGCTACAATATCTATGCTGCATACTCATACTTCCTAGATGTTTGTCTTTGTACTAAAGGATCAAGAAATTCCTGAGCTGTCTGCCTAGGATTTAACTGTGTGCTGTCTCTCCAATATTTCAGGTTTTATGAAATATGCAATATTTTACCCCATTATGTACTTCTACTAATACTTTAAAACAAAACAATAAATAACTAGATTTAAATTAACTCATATCCCTTAAAAATAGAATATTAATTACACATGTAAATATAAAATGTATTTTAATTATCTATAGGTACACGATACAAATCATAAATTAAGTAAAAATAAAATTTCAATAAATAGTTCTTTTAAGTATTATTTCTCAAAGAAAATCCAAAGGGCAATGACTCAATCTAAATGACAAAAGAATGCAGAAAAATAGTCTAGTATTAAATTCTACTTCTTTAGTCCCACTTCATGAAATTTTGACTCACATGCATTGTCCATATTTTCTAAGTTATTTGGGTTAAGACATTTATTTTTCTATTAATATTAATAGTATTATGAAGACATGAGCTTGGAAAGACATTGATTAAAATATAAAATAGTAAATAATCAAACCACCATCTTAATTTTAATAAAAAATTTATTTGTTTTAAAATTTGTGTGTGTGTGTGTGTGTGTGTGTGTGTGTGTGTGTGTACATACATGGACATGTTTGCATTTGGAAGCCAATGAACTCCAAAAATGCATTACCAACTGTAGAACTGCAGTTATAAGCAGTGTGAGCCACCCAGTGTGTATGTCCTGAGAATAGAGTTTGGACATTTGAAGAGTAACATGCTTTGTTACCTGTTGAGCTCTTCTTCAGGCCCTTACATTATATTACATAATATAATTTGAAAAGAATGCTGATTACTAAGTATTTGAAAAATTGTTTATTTCCTAAAAGAAGTGAATATTAAATCTTGCTATCATTTGGATGGGATAAGGAATAGAAACATCTGTTATTTAGTTGACAGTAACACAAAAACATTAGTCTCCTGCTGTCAGATCAAAAATCCCCATTTCTCTCCAAATAGCAATGCTGGTGACATTGTTCTAAACAAAACATTGACTGAGTAGACAGAAGGACTGTTACTTGGTAAATAAATCTAAAGTTTTCTGTTTACAAGAAAATCATCTCTCTTCATGTGTCTCATTCACCAGGAATCATCCAAGAATCTCCCTTAGCTTTGCCCCAAAGGTCAACTACCAACTAAGGTATCTAGTTCATGGTCAGCCTATATCAGCTCAGGTCCCTACTCTACTGACTGTCACATAAAATCTGCCTGATTTCCTACCATTTTGCACTTCTCTCTGGTTCCTCAGAGATGAACTAGGCAGTTAGATCCCCCAATAAATCTTATTTCTTCTAGCAGAGTGATCTAGTTCAGTAGTTTCTTTTGTTGTTTTTTTTTTTTACAAATTTGCCATGCTTGGATAACATGTTAACATTGAAATAATCCAGATGGAAGACATAATAGTATCTCATGTAAAATCTCTTTAGTTTATCTATACTCATTACAAAAATAAAATTCAAAGAAACTAATATTAATATAAAGAATTATCACGCTTTTCTTTATTAACCTTACCTCTACCAAGTTAGATGCAGTGAGATTCTGAATGGGAGTCGTACTGTGTTCAAGGGCAAATTGGGATTTGCACTGAAGGGTGTGACACAATACCATCAAAGCATGGGAGCAATAGTCCTTATCCATCTCTGATAATCACTGCTGTGAGGTAAAACTATGTGATTATCATCCCTATACTGATTACAATTCTGTTCAAGGTTAAGTGAGGCCAACCTCATATCTGAATTATGACTTGTTCAAAGAAGACACTTCTCTATAAATACATTGAATCTGAGAAATATGCACTGACTTTTATGGCTTGGAGCAATAGTTTCATTATCAGCATTCCCTGCATGCATCCTGTTTTTAGTCATCACTATGATCCTTTGTGATAAACACTGCAGCTTCAGGATGATAAGTTCTTTCTTTACAGGCCTTTAGGTAAAATTAAAAGAGGTTTGCCTCACATGCATCCAGTTAATGGCAATATAAAATTTAGATGTGATATGAAGGCTCATAAAACAGCTTAATATCCATTAATAGTATTGTCTGATTCATAGACCATGAAAATTCATGTTATTTATGTTCTCTATGGCTTCCATAAGTGCTGTATATGGAAGTGTTTGAAGAGGGAGGAGACATCTAGAGAAATTAATTTCTTAAAGGTGGAAGAAAAATAGCATATAAAGAGCTACTAAAAATTCATAGATGTACAAAGTGCTTTTAGATTTGCTAATTGTTTACAAAGATTTATATAGCAGCCAGAGAAATATAAAGATATAAATAAGAGTAAATATTTATGTAATTTACAAAATTGATTTGGGTCAGTGGCAACTTATTCACTAGTATGGATGTTATTGACTTTATCTAAGGCCAATAAATATTTTGCATTTAAATTAAACCGGTGCATTATATTACTTTTATCTGTATTTATCCACAAGGCTACTAATGCATGGTTCCATGCTTACAAGTAAACATAAAGGAAAGCTTGAAGAAAGAAATTATTTTCCATCCAAGTTTTAAAAAGGACAAAATTATTCCAAAAATTATTTAGTTCACATCAAAATTTAGCTAAAAACAGTAAATAAGGAAAAATAACAAGTATTTACATTTTGAGGAATACAGAATATGCCATTACATATATTATTTATTATTTCCTTTTTCCTCATACTCATCACAGTTTTATCTGTTGAGAAATGATATGTGAAGAAATGCAGCTTTGTATTAGAATACAAATATGAATTCTCAATATATTTTATCTAAACATTTGTAACTATTACAGAGTGCAAATAATGCACCCATTATATTATTGATTCCCTTTTGAAGGATAAGTATCTCTAAGGTGAATAAAATTATGAATAAATAACTTTTTTAGTTACTTATAACTAAATAAAATAAATAACTTTTTAGTTATTTATAATTTAAATAGCTGGAGTCTTAGAAAGATTTTATTCCTGTCCTTTGATATAGTGATTTTTTCTAACAAGAAAGATAAATTTCTGCATGGAAAGATTAGTAAATCCTTTATACCTTTAGTTAAGCTTAATTGATCATTCTTCTTCCATGAATTTATTTACAAGTTTATTCTTTGAACATTTATTGTCTGGTCCTCTATGTAACAAAAGGACAATGACCAAATTTCTTATCAGCACTTGTAACATCTGAGAGTTGCTGTCTTACTACAGTGAAGATGAGAGCCTTAGCGACAGAATGACGCTTCGAGTGTGGAAAGAAGGCTAAAATCAGAGGCAGAAGAAGAGAAAAGGTGGACTTTTTTGAATAATTTAGAAAAAATGGGAAGACTTTCAAAGCTGCATGGCTTCAAGTCTAGAAGGGACTCCACTGAGATAAAAGAATTCAGGAAGGAAAAGGACAGTATATTAAAGAAAGAATGCCTTTTATATCTTTAGCATGGCTGAAAGTGTTTCCATTCTATTTTGGAGTTGTGTTACCTTCTTCAGTAGTCTCCTTGGTGGGTGTTTGACTTGACCAACTGGAATCTCACATCTTTTCCCAGGTCAGATATTCTGTTCTCTTATTCAAAAGAAAAATTTTCCCACTTAATGGTATCTTAAACTGAGTAGCTTTTCGTTTTCTGGAGAGGCAATCCTAAAATCTTTAAGGAGATAAGATAATGTTGAATAATAACCCACTTCTAACATAAAAAATTGGAAGATCTTCTTCCAAAGTGTTTACTAGAAGTGATTAATGTCTGAACTTGAGTGAGGGTCCCCACCACCATGTACAGATTCCAGGCACAGGTGCTTACTCAGGCAGAGATAAGATATCAGAGTTATCTTCAGTTCCTGTTGGTTAGAGAACCATGAACTTTGTAGAACTGCTGCCTTTGGCGATTCTTTCCCTAAGTCTACCTGAACTCTTTCTATCTCTGGCACTTATCACTCCTTCCTCTGAGAGGTAACCCTAACTGCCATTTAAAGAACTGGGGAAATTATTTATCTGATTTGCAGTGCTGAGTGGGGTGTTTGGATGTGACACCTTTCTTGTACAACTATTTAAGAAGCATTAATGTGCACCCATTGTTTCAGGTGTGTAGAAACCAGACATCCAGAAAAAAAAACCAATCTTTGACACCTGAACATGGATCTGGGCAAGAATTAAAGAAAATAGTTAATTTAAAAGTTTTATTTTATGAGTCCTAGAAGGAAAACCAAGAGAAGCCCAAACAGAGAACATTTTAAAATGTCTGAATTAAAAATTTTTTGGATCCTCTTTTTTTTTTGACCAATTATAGATTTATTCAGTAGTCTCTGTTTATTATAAAAAGAAGCTTTTTGATGAAGGGTGAAAGCTATACTTATCTGTGGGTATATGTATTTAGAATACAGTGAGAAATTAGATTAGCTTAGAAAATGGCATTAGTAGGCTCTCCTCTCATGTCTGTGGCCGCTCTAGCCACAAGTAGCTGGCTAGGTTTACAATACCAGACATGAATTCCCTCCAATTGAGCAGGCCTGAAGTCCAATATACAAATGCCACCATTAAACCACTGAGGCTTAATGCTCCTTTCCCTTGGCAGCTGCCAATGGATCGTCAGATACTCTGAGACCTTAGTCCCTCTTAAGGTGCCTTCCTGATCAATTTCAGCTTGGTTCCTTCCAGTTCTGGATCCCAGTGTGTGTGGTATCTTCAGCAGCAGAGTCTTAATTACAAGTTCTGAAAGGCAACTGAGGGTAGAGGCTATAAGCCATGTTGCTTTGAAGGAGAACACCTATTCCTTCACTAACAACTGGAAAGGTGGGAAGGCTTTTTATGTCTGGCACTGGGGTTTTTGTTCAAAGCGTGTGACTCTTTTACTCCATTTGAGATAGCCCCATTTATTTACTTATTTATTTATTATGAATAAAGTCACATTTTCTTTTTTTTTCTTTTTTTTACATATTTTATTTATTTTTATTTTTTTCCTTCTTTATTTTGTATTTATCAAAAAAAAGAAAAAAAAACAGTAAAAAGAATTTAAAATGTGGAAGAGTTAACAATAACTATGCAGAGGATAAGGATTATAAGCATGGCTTGTCAAGGGTGGAAATACAAATAAGATTGCTACACATATATTTTCTTTGTGTTCAGCTTTCCCTCTGAATTTATTTTTTCCATCCCTGTATATCCTTATTCAAGGTCTCTTCCCCCTCCCAACACATCTGGTCATTTTCTTCTCTGCAACTCCCCATCCCCTCCCTGGGAAGGGAGCAGACAGTCCTATGGTCTCATGGACCCAATAATGCTTAGATCAGTCTCCACTTCTGGCCAAATCCAGTTCTGTCCCCCCTCCCTCAAGAGTGAGTCAGGTGTTCCTATAGTTGTACTGGGGTTTGAAGGGTCAGTCCAGGGTGTTTCTGATCCCAAGCTGTTCAGTGGTTATGGTTTGCCGCTTGGGCATATTTGGATTTTTTTTCTTGTTTGTTTGTTTAGAGACCACTAGTGAGTGACTACATCCCCTGCTTATCTCTCTGAGTTTGTGAGACTTCGCTCAGGAGGATATTCTCCAAATCCATCCATTTGCCTGCAAATTTTAGGATATCATTTTTTCTTACTGCTGAGTAGTATTCCATTGTGTAGATGTACCACAGTTTGTTAATCCATTCTTCAGTTGAGGGACATCTAGGTTGTTTCCAGGTTCTTGCTATTA